>PVJX010021612.1:20018-31758 GCA_004027295.1 Dolichotis patagonum | reverse complement strand
GTTGGAGAACTGAGATTATTCACATTGAATTGACTTATCTTTCTCGCTTGCTTTCCTTTCCTTTCCTTTCCTTTCCTTTCCTTTCCTTTCCTTTCCTTCTTTCTCCTTAGCTGTTCATTTTATCTGGTGCACTCATACCATTATATTTTCTGTCATTGTTGGCTTCGTTTTGTGTTTGTAGGATATCCTTGAGAATTTTTTAGAGCGCAAGTTTCATGGTCATAAATGTTTTGTGGTGCTCTTTGTCATGGAAATTCCTCATTTTTCCATCAATTTTGAAGAAATATTTAGGAAGATATATAATTCTCAGTTGGATGTTGGTATTTTATAGGCCTTGAAAAAAAACAGAAAACTTCATTCTAAGCTCTCTTGCCCTTAACATTTGGAAGTCTGTTGTAAATCTGATGGGTTTACATTCATAAGTGATTCATTAATTTTCCCTAGCCACTTTTAAGATTATGTCCCTGTATTGGAACACTTGTACTTTGATTATATTGTGACATGAGAAGTTTTTTTTTTTTGTTTGTTTGTGGTTATTTGGAGTTCTATATGCCTCATTTATTTACATATTTGTTTTTATATTGTATCAGTCAGTGTTTAGTACACATATTTAATTCAAGATATACAAATATATATAAATTTACAAGGTTGGTTTACAATGCCTACCAGAGTCAGATGTGGAAGAGTGCAAAATGCCTTTATGTGCATCTTAAATCTGAAGAATCCAGTCAGTGGCTTGGAGTTCAATGTAATGTCTTGTATGAACCCTTATCATTAGGTCAAAGGCTTTCTGTTACAGTGCTGAAGGATCTGAGCTGGTTGTTAAGAGACAAGGTCCTAGGTGATGGTGAAAATTAGAGCCTCTCCAAAACTACAGAGGTGAGTCTTTCTTCTTTATTTTCCCTTTATACCATTAAGGGCCAAGTCAACCTAGAATGCATATTATGTTTTCATTAAATCCCCTCAGCTACCCTCATAACTATGCTAATCCAATTTAGATTGGCATTTCTCATCAAGAGGACACAAACTTAATTTTCACATACATGTCTGGAATATTTTTGCTATTATTTCTCCAAACACATTTTTATAACTATTGTGCTCTGGGTTGGGGATTTAGTTCAGTGGCCCAAACACTTGCCTAGCAAGTGCAAGGTTGTGAGTTTGATCCTCAGTACCAAATAAAAGTATGAAAAATATAATTATTGTGCTGTATCCTGTATTTTACAGATTCTGATTAATCATAAATTAGTCTTCTTGGCATCATGTAGAAATAGTTGGATCCATTTTTCTTTCTCTCTTTTATTTCTAAGGTATCTTTGCTTAATTAATCTTTGAAAGCATCTCTATCTTCAAGTCTGAAAATTTGATATCTCTTGTCTCATCTACCGCCTTGATTTTCAGTAGAAGTTTTAATCTTCCCAATTTCTTTTTGGAAGTTTTTCAGGAACATTAATTATTTGATAAACATGTCATTCATGTTTTATATTATTATGTTTAGCTCAACTGGCATTTCATTCATGTCTTCTCCAAACTCCCTGATCACTTTGTTTTATACTTGCATTATATGTTCAGTTTTATCTCTTGTGATCCCACAAAGCATCTCATTGATCTGTTTTCTTATCTCCTGTATTATATTTTCAAATGATGTGATTTTTTTCTTTTCTTCCCAGCAATGCCACCAATACCAACTTTGAGGTAATTAGGAATCTGGGGAGGCATTTTGTTGACTTTTCATATGTCTACTCTTATTTGTGTAGGTTTTTTTTTGTTTTATGCTTATCTTTGAATGTGTTTATAGTACAAATACTTTGCTGCTTGTATGGATAGCTCTTTAGTTGGTCTGATTTTCTGTGATACACTCTGGCTGTGCATAAGTATAGCCCTTTATCTCTGTCCAAATATCAGACAATTTCTGATAATTTGGAAGGAAAAGATTAAGTGAAATTGATTCAACAGCCAGTTCTCACTGAGTATAGTCTATAGCATTGGATTTTTAATGACACAAAGGTAAAGATTACCCATTAATAGGAACAGTTATAAGACCATAGCAATATAAAGTGTATCAGCAACTGTAACATCACCAAGACAACTTAGATATTGACATACCATAAGAGCCAATACTATCACACTCAACCATAAAAGAGAAATACTAACTTACATCATAACCACAAATAAAATCCAGATATTAACATTAGTATAAACACTAAGACAACTCAGATATTGACAACAATGAGTATATATGAAATGAAACAACCATACCTCCACTAATGATAAAATTAAACACTGAGATATGAGATCAAGGTGAGAAAATTACAAAATATGTTAAGGAGTAGATGGAAATTTACAGAATTATATAGAAGTAATAGAATAAAAATTAAAAGTAATAGCAGATGAAAAAAATAGGAAAAATAAATATTATAGAGAGTAAAAATAAGGAAAAATTAAATTTAAAATGTTTTTAAAAAAGAAGGAGGGTTGGTGATTTAGCTCAGTGGCATAAGCATATGCCTGGCAAGTGCAAGGTAGTGAGTTCAATCGCTGGTAAAATAAATAAATAAATAAGAAGGAAAATTTTTTTAAAGCATGATAAACTGGGAGAACAAAGGAAAATTTCCCAGATCCCAACAAACCAGTGAAAAAACAAGAGAAAAAGAGATAGAGGAAAAAATAAAATCCCAAAACAGGAAAATATTCTCAACTTTTGAATGAGTGGTTGATTTTCTTCCTGAATTTGCAATTTTGGGGTCCAGCAATTCACCATTGTATCTCTCCAGCCTTACGGCTTCTGGGTCAGTGCATTGATACCCCTATGCTGAAATACTTTCTGTTACACCAAGTTGTACCAATATTCAAGCCTCTCTGTTCACTACATAGATAAGGAATGAAGTCAGATCCCAGAGTGGTGCTGGATACAGGTGGATACAGGCAAGAGGTCAATGATATAAATTCTTTCTCTCTCTGTCTCTCTCTCTCTCTGTCTCTCTCTGTCTCTCTGTCTCTCTCTCTGTCTGTCTGTCTCTCTCTCTCTCTCTCTCTCTCTCTCTATATATATATATATATATATATATATATGCCTGTATTTTAAAATCCAGAACAACTGAAGCTGGGCCTGGCTTCCTACTGCTTAGTAGAGGGTTTGTGTCCTTCCAACTATGTTAAAATCCCTCAGGAGTCTCTTTGTAGGTTGCTCCCTGTTAATGGCTCTCTCCAATAGCTCTCTCTCACTCAGTTACTACAGGTGATAACACTGGAATCCCTGCAGTAAAGCCATTCTCTAGCTGTGCTGAGTGTCATATTCAAACAAACATCTTCCAAGAATGGCACCTAACCAAATACTCTCCAGCGATATGGAAGGTGTCTGCTTAGAAACTGCTCTGTGGCTATTGCCTACCATGTGGAATGAATCCCCTCAAAGCAAAACCTGACACAGTCCCAGCAGATGAAAGGAACCATAATCTCTTCCTCCACAAAAACTCATATGTGTGGCCCAATTTACCACTGCCATTTCTATCTGAAGTCACTCATACTCACTTTGCTTCTGCAAAGCCATATTTTCCTTCCCTTGACCCATGAATTTCAAGCTGGGTAAAGAGTCTGGATAGTTCCTTTTCCTTCTCTGGGTTGTAGTGTATCTCTCAAACTTCTCTGTAACTTTTAACTTTCCTGCATCTCCTTCTAGATTATCACCAATCTACTTTTTTTTATCCATGACTTATTATTTGCCAATGCCTTGCTTCCATATCTCACAAAGGCTAAAAATTGCTTCTGCTTACTACTCCACCCTCTTGAATCTCCTACATAACCTTTCATTTATTTTATTGTATTTTATTTTGTTTTACTTTTAAAATGATAAAATGAAGGAAAATAAAGTAGAATAAAAGCAATATAAATGCTTTTATTTAACCAGTATAAATAAACCAGTATAAATGATACAGGACTTCCAAACTTTACCAAATCAACAATAGTTACCATAATACATTTTGTTGTCTTCAACGTAGCTGCAGCTATCTTTGGACATTATAAAAATTGAACAGAATAGAAACAATAAAAACAAAATAATGAATGCAACAAAGACTTTCAAAACAAGACAATAGTAAATCCAAAATGGTTACCATAACATGTCTTGCTGTCTTTTAAATAGCTTCAAATGCCATCAGATTTAACATAATCAAACAAAACAAAAGAGAACAAAATTGAACCCAACAAAACAATGAAAATGATGTGGTTTCCAGGTGGGGATCTCTTCCTGGTGAGGCCTTGTTGTCTCCCCACACAATTCATAAATGGCACTCACTCACTGACGGAGAGAGGTTTGGATCTTACTGTCCCCACTCCAGCAGTAGCCTGAACATGTCACTGGTTTCTAAGCAGGGATCACCTCCTGGTGAGACATGGTTCACTCCTGCTACAGTCCATGAATGGTACTGACTCATGGAGAGAGGTTTGGGGCTGGCTATCCCCATTGAGGCAGAAGTCTGTGCATGGCACTGGTTTCCTGGCAGGGATCACCTTCTGATGAGGTCTGATTCCCTTACCTTGCAGTCCTCACATGGCACTGGCTCATAGACAGAGGCTTGGGTCTGGCTGTTCCCACTCCAAAGTGGCCCACACATGGCTTCGGTTTCCAGGTGGGAATCACCTCCTTGTGAGGCCTAGTTCTCTCCTTCTGCAGTCCCACCTGGAAACTAGCGCCATATGTGGGCTACTGTCATAGTGTTGACAGCCATACCTAAGCCTTTTTTCATGAGCCAGCACCATTTTTGGACTATGGAGGGAGAGGACCAAGCCTCACAAGGAGGTGATGATCCCCACCTGTATAACCTTTTTGTGTTGAAACTTTTCTCTAATCATAATAACTTTCAGATTCAAATTTACTTATATCACTTGTTCATTGCTATTGCTGTGTGTTCCATTATATGGTTTTATCATTGTTAGTTTTATCAATTTACCTGTCAAAGAACATCTGGGTTTAATCTCATTATTAATAAAAGTCTGTAATCATTCTTGCACATTGTTTTCTGTAAACATAAGTTTTCACTTACCTAAGTGTAAAGAGCCAAAATACGATCTCCTGAGTAATATGACATGTATTTGTTTAATTTTGAAAGGAGTTGTGACATCTTATTTTCAAAGTAGCTGCATTATTCTGATCCTTCACAAATAATGCATGAGAATTTCAGCTGTTCTGTGTCCTTGACAAGACATGACATTGTCAGTAATTTTTATTTTAATATTAATGATATTGAATATCTTTTATATGTCTATTTGCCATCCACATACTATCTTTGCTGAAGCTTTGAAGTGACACTTGAAATCTGTCTTTTAAAAACTGGTATTGTTACTTTGCAGTTTAAATTTATAGGATTTTTTTTATATCTTCAGTATACAAGCCCTTTGTTGGATATGTGGTTGACAAAAAAGAATTTATCTAATTATCGGCATGGCTCTTTATATTTTTTCCAAGTTTTTAACAGTATTTTTGGCAAAGTAAAAGAGTTATGATTTTTATTTAGATAAAGGGAAATTTTAGTTTTATGGAACATATTTTTATTGTCATGTCTAAAATTTCTTTGCCTAACCACAGGTCACAGTGTTATTTCCCTGGTTTGTTTTTCCTAAAACCTTTACAGTTTTCTTTGCTTTTATATCATTGTCAAAATATCACATAGGTTTATTTATAGCCTTCCTATTTTTCATTTATCTATGTGTTTATCTTTTGGCCAAGTCTTAAGTAAAGTAGTTTAACTGAGTTAAAATTGGGCATTGATATTTCCTGAGTTTTTTTTCAGAATTTTTCAAAATTAGAGTTTATTTAATTTTCCATATACATTTTAGAATCAGTTTACTTTTATCTCTAAATAGTTTTTCTGGGAATGAATTAATCTACATTGGGTCTACAGATCATTTGAGGAGAGACTTGATATATTTATAGTCTTCAAATCTATGAAACAGTATGTTTTGCCATTTACATTGATTTTGATTTTCTTCATTATCATATTAGTTTTTGAAATGGAGATATGCAATGGTACATATGTGTCCCAAAAAGTTTATATGTCAGAAATTTACTCTTCAGTGTAACAGTGTTGTGAAGAAAAATTTTTTGGAGATGTGTATAGGTTTTCCTTCATGAATGTCCTTATAAAAAAACCTCGATGGGTAAATGTGGTTGCCTTTCCACTATATCACTTTCTGTCATGTGCACCCTTCCTTTTCGGCAGATACAACATTCATAAGTCCCATCGTGAAAGTAGTAACTAAGCAGGTCCATATTAGACAGTAAATCTGTCAATGTCTGCTTTGTTTTGACAGGGTTTTGCTATGTAACTCAGACTGTCCTTGAACTCAGTATGTAACCCACACTTGGCCTCAAATTTGTGGCTATCATCCTGCCTCAGTTTCCCAATGATGGGATTACAGGAATGAACCACCATGGCTGAAACTTGCCAGTGTCCTGGTCCTATATTGGCAGGTCTCCAGAAGTGTGACAAAGAAGTATCTGATGATTACAAGTTACTTAACTCCAAGTATGTTTTTACAGCAGCAACAAACAGACTAACAAATTTAAATTGAGGACTTGTGTTTTTGCTAGTACAAATACCTGAAAATGTAGAAACAACCATAGGGTAGAATCATCAGTAGAAGCCAGAATATTTGGCAGTCAAACACTGGAAAAAGTATCACCATGAACAAAGCATTAAGGCAATTCAATAAAAGCATAGAGAAAGAAAGTGTAAAGAAAGCTTGAAACTTCTTACATCTTACTTAGTCATGTACAGAATATTTGTACACAGAATACAGAATACATTTGTATGCATATTGTATTTGAATATAGAAGTCAAAGAACTTTACAATGAAGTTCTATATAGAAAAGATGATTTTCTTTTTGAAAACATCAGGAAAGGCCATCCTTGTTGCAAATTGGTAAAAAACTTGTCTGAAACATGTTTATGCATAGGACTTTATGGAAGACAGAATTTAAGACTGACAAACTTGTGTATTTAGCACAAAAATATCTAAACAACAGTCTTCAACCTGCTGTATGGCTTCACATAGCTTTAGATAGCAAAATGTGAGAAGAGAGAAAAATGTATACATAGAATTATTATTTAAAAGGAAGCAAAATATAAAGGCATGAGAAAGAAAACTTCATTATAGATATATGATGTATACAAAAGGTTGTTTAGGAAGGGAAATCAAGCTATTCCCCTCCTGGGTATTTTCCCAGAAGAACAGAAAAGTTCATATCACAGTGATATATGTGCACCTATGTTTATAGCAGCCAAATTTGTGATAGCTAAATCTTGGAAACAACCAAGATGCCCATCAACTGCAGAGTGGATGAAAAAGATGTGGTATTTTTACACAATGGAATACTGCTCAGCTATAAAAAAGGATGATCTTGAGGCCTTCATAGGGAAATGGAGTCAACTTGAGACTGTCCTCATTAGTGAAATAAATAAGAATCATATTTATAAATATCACATTGTTTCTCTAGTATAAAAAGTAATAAGAAATGTAAGAGTAATAAAAACCAAAATGTGTAATTGCTAGTGTCCAAAAGAGAGGAAAAGAAAGTGCTCTAAAGGATATAATTGCACATATGTTTAAGTGTATAAGATAGATGACTATACTACTGTTTTTGTTAGATGGTTGATCAGAACTGTTAACAGTCTCATTGTTTGAATGTCTCCTTTGTATGCATTAATTTTGTAACTTTAACAACTATTTCCAATGATGAGAGTATGTAAAGTATCAAGTGGCGATTTCTTAGTTTTTTTGTTTTTATTTTGTTATTGTTGTTGTTTTAGGGTTTTCTTTGTCTGTTTGTCTGTTTGTTTGGTTTTGGCTCTTTTATTTTTTCTGTATTGTTGCTATCCTTTTTCTGTTTTGTCTGGTTGGTTTTTTTTCTCTTTAAATAAAATTTTAAAAAAAGAAGGGAAATCAAGTGTGTGGTAATGGATTCTTTTGTAAGAAGATTAGTATGGATAAAAGGCAACCATGCACTATTCATCAATTCAATAGAAAAATAGTCATACAGGCATTTTAGAGATCTTTGTCTTCTGCCCCATTCTAGGTCAGAATGCTGGTGCTTCCTCACCAAAACCATTTAAAACAAAAGTCTTAAGTTACCCAAGGGGTCTTCATGAACCTATAAAGGTCCACCTCATTCTTTGATCCCAAAATTCTCATGCAGCACCCCTTAACCATCTCAACTATAGCTCAGACAAGCACAATGTAATTCAGTTCATTGTTGTAGAGGGAAAAGGCAACTGAGTCCTGGTGTCAATATAGCATTAACCCTGAGAGCACACATGAAATGCAAGCTATAATGTCATGCCTACATGAAACTAGATTTGAAAGCGTGCCTCACGGGGTATCAGGACACAACAGAGATTTTTCACAGGGTACAAGTATTGCAAAGCGTTCCCCACTAGGGCAATGTCAATCAGAAATAAGAGATTGGAACAGAGTCATTGTGAAACACCTTCTCACACTTAGTGGAGCTGTGGTAGCAAGACTACACCTGAAATCCACTAACTAAAGAGATACAAGTGATAAAAATCAACTCAGAAGAGTCACAAACATCTTTCTTTTCTAAATACCTAGGCTGATATTATATTATAGTAACACAAAGTAGATTTAAAAAGATATTAGACACATTGTTTTAAAATTTTACCTAAAGATTTCCCATTTGTGTTTGAGATATTTATCCATACAGCTATCATCCATCAAAAGTGGACTTTTTTTCAGATTCAAATTGTAAACTGAAATATTAACTTGATATATAGGGTTCAATTTTATTGATTCCCTTTCTTATATTTAACATTTTCTTCTGCAGGTTTTCTATTGGTTTATTTTCCTTTTGGTTTTCTCTTTTTAACAAAGCTAGATTTAAGTTTTAAAATCTCTCTTTTAAAATAAAAGCATTTATTGGTATAAACATTTTTGAAGCACTGCTGTGCATCTTACTAAGCTTTTTAGTATTATGTTTTCCCTTTCATTCAGCTTAAAATATTTTCAATTTTTCCTTGATCATTTCTCATTATTAAATGGATTATAAACATTTATATTTTAATTTCCATTTGTCTTGAGGGCTTCCTGTGATCTTTTGGTGTCTGATGTCATATTTTATCCCATTGTTATCAAATGGCATAATTAGCATGAAGTAAATTTCTTTAAATTCTTTAATATTTTATGCAAAGTATAATAATATAACGTATCTTGGTCATTGCTCCATGTGTATGTAAAACGAATATATGTATGCTTTTTGAAATAGATGCTTCTATGAAAGTCAATTTAATCCTTCTGGTTGATGGTGTTATTTATCTCTCCTATATCTTGATTTTTCTGACTATTCATTCTTTATTGAAAGAGGAGTGTCAAAATATTAAAAAGGAAATGCAATTTATTATGCCTTTTTAGTGCCAACAATGTTTTTGCTTTTGTGCATTTTGAAGATCTGTTCTATGGTCTATATACGTTTCAGATTGCTGTATTTATTTATTATAAAAAGACAAAATTGAAACAAAAATAAAAACAATAATGCAGAGTTTTAAACAGGATAATAAGAAATTAGCAGTGGTTAATATATTGCATATTGTTATCTTCAAAGTTGTTGCTCATATTACAAGATATAGGCATGTAAATTTAAAAACCAAGATAACCATGAACTGATCTTTTCAATGAATTAAAATACATTAGTAGTATAATTATGTTAACAATAATATACCTATATATGATTGCTAACATAAATAGGATTGTTAACATAATATATATTCTTTTTCCTTCCTTCATTTCTCTTTTCCCCCACCCCAGTTGTTCTTTCCTTATAAGCAATTTCTTTCCTTTTCTCAATATCTATTCTATATTTTTTAAATCTTATTTACTGTTTTAGTTTCTTACCCTAGGGAGACAAGACAATGCTTACACATGTGAGTTTGATTTATTTCACTTATGAGTATGATCTCTAGTTGCTTCCATTTACCTATAAAAGCCTCAATTTTATCCTTGTTTATAGCTGAGTAGTACTGCATTATATAAAATTACAATGTCTGTTTTATTCATTCTTTGGTTGATGGCTATTTGGGTTGTTTTAAATATTTAGCTATTATGAATTGTGCTGCTATAAATATAGGTGCACATATATTGCAGTTGTATTGTTACAGGCAGCTGCGTTAATTAAAAATGTTAGGCAGGCAAGGCTGAGCCCTCAAAGGAACCAGTGCAGAAATTCAGATAACTTGCAGCCTTTGAAGACACAATCACCTCCTGCTGTGGGTGAGATCTCAAAACAGAAGGCAAAGCAAATACAACTAAATCATAAGGATTGATATTCCAAATAGTCCTCTATCACCCTGAGGAAGCCAGGAGTCAGCATCCTAACTCCTACAGGAAGGTTCACTGCTGTTAAGCATGCCTGCTTATTATGTGACTTGCTCTCCCATTTGTTCTCATTTAATCAAATTTACCTGAGCAATTAATCTTATTGGTTGAACACAGTTCTGTCCCACCTTATGCCCATCTTGCGAATTCCCATTTTTTCCTCATCTTGGACCCATCTCATCACATAATTTTACTCTATAAAATTCCCTAAAAAAGACAGTCTTTGGCAACCTGCTCAGGACCCCTTCTGACTGTCAGACAGAAGCTTTCTTTCTCTCAATAAATATATTCTGCTCTTAACCTGCATTGTTCCTGAAATTCAGTCTTTGATTTTAGAGAACATAATCTCATACCAGATGTAGAGTATGTTGAGGGTTTCATTCCTCTATATCAGTGAAAGAGATTTTCCCTAAAATAAAATACAGGACATTACAGAGGTGGAAATCCAAATCAGGGATGCTTACCCTGATGGTCACTTCCACCTTCTTTCTGGATTACAACTTCCTTTTTCCTTTCCACTTTCACGGGAAGAAAACTCCAATCAACTTCTGGCATGTCATCAATGGCAACCCTAAGCAACACATCTGGTCCAAGGTTACATATACCCATACCCCCACATCCGGGCAGAGAAAAGAGCCAATCAGCTGTTGGTTATGGGCTCCTCTCCACATCCTTTGAATAAAAGGCCACTTTTACCTTTTCTTATATTCTGCTCCTTTATTGCGCCGGAAAACTCCAACAATCAGTATTATGTTTTTAATTGTTCGGGAAAATATGCAGAAGGGAAATAGTTGAGTCAAATGGGACCTCTAATCCTGGCTTTTCGAGGAATTTACACGCAGATTTTCTATGTTTTTGATGGACTTATTCTTTTTGTTATTACATAATATTATTTGTTACCATTTTTCTTGCAAATATGTTTGTTCTTAAATTTATATTACCTCATTAGTGCAAGCACCTCTGCTTTGTTATAAATATGGTTTATATGATGAATCTTTGCTTATTATTTTAATTTAACCTCCATTTATAATATGTTTTAAACTGGAAGTCTGGGGTTCTCATTGAATAGCACCTTACTTATAAAAAGCAATGGGAAAAGCAGGAAGAAAAAGTGACATAGTAATTGTTAAATGTGAAAACAAAAGTGGTACAAAAATTACATATGCAAATAGTTCTGCAATTAAGCCTTATATCTTTAAACATAGGTGTAATGAGCCAACCATAAGTGTAAATAATTGTGTACAATATCTTTGCATCCTTATCATATTCCAGGTGCAGAAATTTTTTTCTGAAACATTCAAGTATTGCCTATATCATTTTTGGGTTTTTTTTTTTTTTTTTTTTTTTTTTTTTTTTT
>PVJX010021612.1:0-19918 GCA_004027295.1 Dolichotis patagonum | reverse complement strand
GATTTTCAAGAAAGAGGATTTAGGTTTGCAAAAAGTAAGTACTTTTCTATGTAAAAATCTGCTACTATCTCTTTAATCAAGAACTTTTTTATATTTATTTGAAAACATCCATATTGAAAATACATTACATACATATTTAAATGTTCTCTGCAACTTGATGTTGAATAATGTTTTTATATATAGTTAAGCATTTTTTCTATCTTAATTTTCTTTTGATTTTTCCTATTTTCCAATTTTTCTTTCTAACAGATATATATTAAAGGAATATTTGTGTATTGCTTAAACAGCCCTCCATTTCTACATAAATGCCCTGCCTACTCTTCTCCATCTTTAACTTGGTCATATTGAAATCTTTATATTTTTAAAAGCTTCATATTTATTTGCATAGTATTACAGAATCATTATGCATTGTATTAAAAAAATAACTACATATAGCCCAATATCTTTCTTTATAACAGAGCCAAAATCACAGGATGCTGTATTTCTTATGTTATGCTCATGTTGATATTCATTTTAGAAAATGTAAATTTCAAAGTTGTACAATTGCTTCATTCTTTCCCCTACCTTTCCAATTTTGGAGTAGTTATTATCTCCAATAATTTAAAAGAGGAGTGTTCTATTCAGTTTATTAAATATAGCTTTTCTTATATCAAAGTCAATATCTGAGTGATTGATGTAGCGGGTCATCAGGACAACTCTCCTCTAAGATGAGCAATGGTCTCCATTTTGGCTAAATCTGGCCCTATTTGCATGTATCAATATGTGCAAAACAGACTAAATTTTGTCTTTATTCTTTCAATTGGCTTTAAGCAATGCAAATGACTCTAAACAGGATGCTGATATGTAGTCTTTAAAGCAATGTGACAAGTCAGTGATGTCCCACCTGTAGCTTCCAAATAGCATGTTTGTGCTAGATGTAGAGATGCCCCACTGTTGGCTGAGAATGAGCCTTGAAAAGGAGGCATATGGAATTGACAATTTATATATTTAATGTCCAGAATATATAAAAAACTCCAAATCTCAGAAGCAAAAAGCATCTAACTCAGTTTAACATGAACAATAGACCTAAACAGACATGTCTTGGAAGATTATTCAATGGACAACTGATATATAAAAATGATCAGTATTACTAAATGATCAGAGGAATGAAAATAAGAACTACAATGAGATTTCAGTTGATCAGACTATGTCTAATATCAAATGACTAATGATAACAGGTGCTGAAAAACCCTGAATCCTCCAACAATGTTAATTGAAATCCAAATTGGCATAGACATTATGGAGAACATAGAACTGCCACATGAACAGCTATTTTACTTCTGGGTATACAAAATATTCAAAAGGAAGTGACATCACTATACTGAAAATATCTTTACAGCAATGTGCACTGCAACCAAATGTCAATCAACTCATGAATGTATAAGCATAATGCCATATATTAATGTAATAACATCATGGATTAATAAGCATGAACAGGCATGTAAATCTATTACTTGAGGCAAAATTTATTTAAAGACTGAAGATATCTGTTTGGTTGAATAAACCAAATACATAAAGACAAACACTACTTATACTGTCCTATATATGAACTCTACAAAATGTCCCTTTGTATGTAGAGCAGTGAGTAACATAAACTAGAAATCATGAGTGGAAAATGAAGGAGGATGAATACTGGATACTAAACCACATGTAGTAGTATTAAATTATACTATTCCACAACACATTGTGGATTTAACTGTTTGTCTTAGTTACTTTCTACTCATCTTTGAGACAAAATACCTGATGCCCAAAGTTGGAAAAGAAAAGGTTTATTTCTTACAATTTTGGAGGTTTCAATCCATACTCAGTTGGCTCAAAGGCAGGGTAGCATGGCGGGGCCACAGTTCATGGCAGCTTCAAACAGCAAAGCAGAAAGCGACACACCTTCTTCGTGCCATTACATCACATCCTGGCTTCTCCCCCTAAGAGTGTGTAGCACTGACACCATCAATCCAAGCACTAGACAATGAACCAGTCACAAATGCACACTGCAAATACATGAGGCCTG
Source organism: Dolichotis patagonum (assembly GCA_004027295.1). NCBI lineage: Eukaryota > Metazoa > Chordata > Mammalia > Rodentia > Caviidae > Dolichotis > Dolichotis patagonum. The sequence goes on along the minus strand of PVJX010021612.1, from coordinate 17,871 downwards.
GGGGGCCACCGAAATAAACCATGACATCCCACCCCTGGCCCCCAGAGACTCATGCATTATCTTTATATAAAAGACATTTAGTCCATCTCCAAGAGTTACCAAAGTCCTAACAATTTCAGCATTGCTGAGAAGTCCAAGTCCCAAGTCTCCTCCAATATCTATGGCAAACTCTTAACTGTAGCCCCCTGTACAATTGAAACAAGTGAAACATTTCTGAAATGTAAAGGCACAAAATAAAAATCACCATTCTAAAAGTTACAAATGGGGGAATATAAAGTATTGGAAACAGAGCAAGTTCAACGTACAGCAGGGCGAACATTAAGTCCTAGAGTTCCATGCTCAGCATTTGAAGCAATCTGATTGCATGCTCCAAAATGCTTGGATGATTCCACCCCCATGGCTCTTTCAGGGATTTCAGTTCCTGCAGCTTCTCTCTTAAACCCTCTCTGCTCAGTTTTTGCAGCTTTACTTGGATGATCCATGTTCTTGGCTTTTCCAAACTTCTGGGGTCTCCACTGCACCTTTGGCTTCACACTTACATCTTTACATATTGTCCTTTCAGGGCCACACTGCTTGGCCTCCCAGGCCCTTTGCAATCGAGGTAGAAGCCTTCTTACCCTCAGAATTTGTGCATTTTCCTTGCACCTAAAATCAGCACCATATGGATGCTGCCAATGGCTGCTGCCAAGGGCTGTTGCCAGCTGGAGCAGTAGCCAGGCTTTTCTCTCTCTTGGCTGTAGGGGTCGATTGCCTAGATCACTGGGCTCTGTGAACCCGATTGTGAAGAAAAGCTTTTCTATGTTGCCACCATCCTGGAACCTCATGTGGCTGCCGCCATTATAAACCTCAAGTGGCCTCCCATGCCATTCTGGAGCATGGTGCTCTGAAGCTTTCTCATCTCAGAAAACTCTTTCACTTTTGCAGTTTTGGGCCTGCAAAGGATGAAGACCCGCTGCTTCCTGGGACACCTGGTGGACATCTTTCTTATTTCTCTGTTTCTTCTCAGCAATTAAAGTCTCGGCACTATCTTTACAATCCACAGCTTTACTGGAGTTTTCCTTCTGGCCAAACTCACAGTGTTTTAAATTATCCTGCTGGGCTCTTTGTTCTTGATTTGCAACATAGATCTGGCTAAAAGCCCCCAACAATAGCCATGTCACAGCCTCAACGTTTGACTGCCTTGAAATTTCCTTTGCCAGATTAATCAGTCCATTACCCTTAATCTCAGTCTCAGGCAAAGTCTCTGGGCATGAGCAAAATGCAGATAAAATTTCTGCCAAGCCATAACACACATCATAGGTAGTCCAACAGCCAATACAGTCCTCCTTCCCAGCAGAATCCTTGCAAGCATGGTCTTTACCATCAGACTTTCTATCAGCCTTCTGGTTTCCTGAGCTCTGACCAGAATCTCCTGTATAAAACAATGTAAGTTGCTCCAGCTCTGTGCATCCAGGCGACATGTCCTAACCTTTCCAAACTCTGTTCACAAGCCATTTTAAAAGCCTCTTGAAAAACATGGTCAGGTATAGTCCCACCAATGCCCCCACTCCTGGTACCAAATTCTGTCTTAATTGCTTTTTATACATCGCTGAGACAAAATACCTGATGCCCAAAGTTGGGAAAGAAAAGGTTTATTTCTTACATTTTTTTCGAGCTTTTAGTCCATACTCAGTTGGCTCCAAGGCAGGGTGGCATGGCTGGGCCACAGTTCATGGCGGCGCAAACAGCAAAGAAGAAACCGGCAAGAGAGATAGACACACCTTCTTCCTGCCATTACATCACATCCTGGCTCCACCCCCTAAGAGGGTGTAGCACTGACACCATCAATCTAAGCACTGGACAATGAACCAGTCACAAATGTACAATGCAAATACATGAGGCCTGGGGGCCACCAACATAAACCATGACACTCTTCACAACAAGCTGTTATATATTTTATGAATACTAGAAAAGAGTAGCTCAAAACTCCAACCTCAAAGAACTGTGCAAGAGAGAAATGTTAATTACTCTGATTTGATTAGCATATGCTATATATATATGCCAAAATATTATACTGTGCCCTATACATATGTGTAACATTACATGTTAGTGGAGAATTTTATAAAATTCAAACAACAGGCAAAAAATAGTAGAGCACATTCAAACTGCTGAAAATGACAAATCAGTTCTTTGTTAGGCTTTATACAATTTTTTATTTCATGTGGTTGGTGGAGTAATGTCCCATCCTAAGGATGTCTATCTTTAATCCCAAAACCTGTGAATTTGCTATTTTACATAGCAAAGGAACTATAATAAAGTTAGGTATTTTGATATTTGACAATGATTTGGTGTTATCTTCTGTATCCTATAGTTAATCATGAGAAATTTATAAATCAAAGAGAAGACAAAATTTCCAGTGTCAGATTTGAAGATGTTATTCTACTGTTTTTGAAGACAGAGGGAGAGAACTTGAGCCAAGGAATATTGGTAGTCTGTGGAAGTTTGTAAAGACCAGGAATTGGTTGCCTACTATGTCCTCCAATAGTGAAGCAGACCTGCCAATAACCGGTTTAAGCCCAGTGAAATCTGTGCTACGTTAATAGCCTAGTGTATTAAAAAATGAAATTTTGTGATGTCTTAACCAAGTTTGTACTGATTTGATGCTATAGTAGAATGCAAATTTATCTTCTGTAGTTTTTCATAATGTAATGGTTTTTCATTAGTTATAACTAATAAATTGGGATAATTTAGCAGAGTACAGCATTCAATGTTATAATCAAGCATTTTTTCCAAGATGCAAAAAAAGTCATCTACATTATTATGTAAAATTTAGGGCCCATGTAATATATCTCTGTTCAAACAAAGATATAGTTTTAACAATTTATTCAACATAATTGTCAAAATTATGTCTATTATCTTATCATTTCCCCTATTAAAATTTACTTCTTTGTGGATATATCAACAAAAGCTGAAAAATAACTTTAGATTCTTAACATATTTAATTATCATCTAGTTGGGTGAATATTTCTCTGCTTAATCTTGTGGTTTGATGTGAATTAAAGTTAATAAGGTACTGTTTAAGGGCATCAAATCTTGAGATTTTGCATGTATCAAAGACCAAATAAACAGCAGTGATTCCAGTTGAATGAAAACTGATGAGGAGCTGACATCTTGGTTTTAAATTTTGGCCAAAGACAGTATTCTTATTATCTGTTTTCCTTCTTGACTGTACAATTACTATTTTGTTTTTAATATTAAAGTTTCAAAAGTAAGACACTGTCTCATATGATATATTAGAAAAATTAGTATAAATTTTCCTGTGAGATTATATATTCAGTGGTAAAAATTTTATAAGCATTGACAAGTGAACAAATGCTTAACTCATTAGAGTCATAAAATGCTATGCTTTCTAAATCAGGAGAAGTATCCAAATAAATAGAAGAATATATTACTATCCTTGTGCAATATATCTTGACATTGAGTTATAAGATTTCTTTACATATTCTATATATGAATTTTGATCAAATGTAAAACAAATTTTAGTCTGTGATTTATCATTTAGTCTCTCATTTGCCTTTTACATCCTTAATATTGTCATCTTTTGAATGGCACAAAACTTTATCACCCAATAAGAATTATTTTACATCCATTAATATACACTTGTCTGAGGCAAAATTATGATCATAATTTTCTCACATATTCAAAAAATTCATTCTCATTGGTAAATATATAATAATAAATCACAATTGCAAGGCAGTATGTTAGGTAACAGAGTAGCAATGAGATGTAAGGAGGTTTCCTGCAAAGACAAGCAAAACACTGTCAATTTGTCAACTCAGTTTTTAAGATAAGTATTAATTTATAATGTGAATGTTGTCCTTCCCTTAACATTACTTCAGTTTCAAAAATACCTTTCTTTCTTCATGCCTAAGTTCATTTTACAGTCATTTGGTTTCTTCTTACCTAATATTGTTCACTTGTCCTTAAGGAATATGAATTCCAAGTTACAGGAGTAAAAGTGAAAAATAGCTAGGAAAAACATAGACACCTCTATCTTTTATGCAATCAAGACCTCATAATGTGTTATAGTAGTGTTACATCTGATTTAAGTTAGCATATAAAGGTTAACGTTTGTTTTTCTTACCTGTAACAGCTGAGACATGTTAATTTTACACAGAGTAATAACTTATATGCTTCAAACAATGGACAAGTATATTATTCTTATAGTATAGTTCATTAATATAGTTTTATAATATATTTCATTAATTAAATATTCTTATAATATAGTTCTTATAATATAGTTCACTAATTAAATAATTTGCAGAATACTTATGCCTTGAAAGTGTCAAGAACTGCTAACAATAATAGATTTACTTCACAGCAGAAAAGCAGTAATGAGTAATCCACAGAGAATTATATTATATTCATTAGAGAATCATTAAATTTGATTTACTTTTGAAAATTATATAATTTCCATAAGAATTTATTGAATTTGATTTTATTTTAAAGACATAAATAAATTTAACATCTATTGTTGTTTGGAAATATTGCTAGTGGTTTTCAATACAGGGAGTTAAATACCAGGAATATTTGCTAAGAGTGGTAGTTTGTCCTAATCTATGGGAAATGCTACTGGGATTTAATGCACTGTGGTGAGACACATTAATCTTTTCTGATGTAAACAACATAGTAATGGCGCCTTCTTGAGAAACATTTTGTGAGATGAATGAGAGCATTATTCATTTATTTATCACACTTACCCACATAACCTTCCAAAATAACAGAATGCATTATGCTACATTCTTTCCAGATTTATTGATGGGAGGGGGAGAATAAAATAAAAAGCACAACTAAGTTTAAAGACCTCATAAATGAAAGAGGAGACCAAAATATCCCTTAGGAGAGATTAAATAGCAAAAATAAATATCTAAAGAAAATAAATTACCCAGAGAAACAAGGTTAGGGAAAAAATTATGATGACTCCAAAATGTTAACCTAGTATACAGCATGAATCACAATAAAGTGACACAAGTATACTGGAAAGGTCTATTGTTTCCTCATGTCAGTTGAAAGGAACCTGAAGAAAAGATATGCTTATACACCCTTAAGATTAGTCATCTTTTATGCGACAGTTGTGGCATGTATCCTTTGAGTACATGAATGGCTTAAGCACATTAAAATGACTCCCAGGAAATCAATTCCCAAGGAAACCATTCTTAAATAGAGGTTCCAGGAGCTTCCCTCTCACATGAGTAGACTACAATTTTGTCTCTTTTAATCTATAATAGGTAGGGTCTTGCTGATTTCTGATTTTCCTATAAGGTATGTATTTTCTTACCTTTGTACAAACCACCTGCTTTATTTTTAATAGTACTAATCTTTTCAACAGCACACCTCCTTTGGCCATAACTTTACACATGATTTCTGCTGGGGAAAAAAAAATTAAGTTTCTCTGCTCTTCTTTTCAACATCCTTTCTCACTATAAATCTGGCTAAAAACAGGTAGCAATACTCATGCCACAGCCTAAATGCTATTGAATTTTCTCAAGCAGATCAGTTAGTATTCCATTCTTAAAGTCTCAAAACATGGGCAAAATGCAAATAATCTTTTTCTTTTCTTTTTTTTTTTTTTGGCCAGAGGGTAACACAGGGCATCTAGTCAATTACCAATCATGTCTTTATCCCAACTGGATTCTCCTGAGTCTGGCCTTTATGCCCACATTATTATAAGCATTTTGATCTTTGCTTAGAACATAATCATCAGCAACTTTTTCTTGCTACCTTCTAGGTCTTCTTCAGCTCACTTCCCCAAACTCTTCCAAACACCTACTTAAGCAAAGACACTCCCAGTAACAATCATACATGTCCAGTTTAAAGCTTTCAAAAATACTGCATTGTTGGTTTACAAATTATTTAGGTGTTATGTACAAAGACACACTTGACAAACTGTGGCATATGTATCATATCTACTTTTCTATGCATATTTTTTTTATCAGTACCAGGGATCGAACTCATGACCACGCACTTGTGAGGCAGGAGCTTTTGCCACTGAGCTAAATCCCCAGCCCCTCTATGCATATTTTTAGCACATATATTTTTATATTTACATTTATAATTGTTGTTCAAAGAGGTGAATATTTTGTAACAAATGAAAATTGTGTAATTGAAATTTAAAATTCAATAACAGATTCATTGTAACAATGTCATCTGTTTACTTACATACTGTCTACAGGGTTTGTGGTAGAATTTCATGTTATATGTAAAAATTAACAGAAAAAGATCAGGAAGTAAAAAATAAAATTTCTCTTCCACAATACCTAAAAGAAACTAACAAAATATATTTTAATGTTAAAAAGAATCAATAAGTGTAAATAAAAACAAATTCAACCAAATTTTAGCATTTCCTCAAAAACATGCTAGTTTAAGTGTTTAAGGCAGCAGTTAAACAAGATAAATAGCTTTTAGTGCTCTATAGCACAATAGGATAACTAGATTGACAATTACCTCTACGTTTCAATTTAGCAAATCAAGTGAATTTTGAATGGTCTCAATATAAAGAAACAATAAATATTTGACAATTAATGTACCCTGACTTGATCATTACATGTTTTATACATGTATTAAAATATCACATTATATTACATAAATTTATAATGATATGCCAATTGAAATAAAAATATATTTATTTATTTATAATTATTTTACTCATGAAGAAATTTTTATGATTTTAATTACTTTTTGGTACATTTTAAATATACGTATTGATCACATTCACCATAGCAAATTTATTTGCTATGCATATCTTGTACCTGTACATAATATTTCTTGATTCTTCTTACCCTATTCCCTTCCTCTCCCTTTACTCCTCTTCCTCTCATTTACAAAATCTTTGCTTCCATTTTCTTCTTTCTATTGTCTTTTCCCCCTTCCATCCTTCCTTCCTTTCCCCCTCCACTCCCTTGAAATATATTCTTCAGACACTTTAAACATGAATTTGCACATGATTTGAAACTAAAGGAAAATTGTTTAAGACAGGGAGGCCTCTGAAAGCTCAAATAGTTGAAGTTAGAGTTAATGTCATACTGCATCTATTTGATAAATGAGAAAAAGATTGATTTTATGTAATAAGGAGGCAAAAGATAACAAAATAGACTCAGACATGGAGAAAGAAAGGTTTTTTTAAAGCTAGAGTAAAGTTAAGGGAAGGACAGCATTTATATTACAAATTCATAGTTAACTCTAAAATTGAGTTGACAAATTAATGGTGTTTTCATTTTCTTTATATGATACCTTCCTACATCTTATTGCTACTTTGTTACCTAACATAGTGCTTTCCATGTTGAGCTATTATCACATACCTGTCAATGAGAATGAATTTTATGAATATTTTAGAAAATTATGACTGTAACATGGCCTCAAATAAATGTATAATAATTGATGTAAAATAACTTACTGTGTGATAAATAAAACTTTGTACCACCTAAAAGATGATGACATTAAGAAAATAAGATGACAAATGGAGACTAAAATGACAAATCACACAGACCACAAATTTTTTTATATCAATCCAAAACTTATATCCAGAATATGTAAAGAACTATTTTAACACAATAAAAGTTATATGGATTCAATGAAAAGCTTTATTGATTTCCTATTACTGTGATAACATATTACCACCAATTTTGTGATCCAAAAACCATCTAAAATCAACCACAGCTACATTCTCTCTAGAAATTTTAAGCTGGAATCTTGTTTCTTTACCTGTATGAGTTCACATTCTTTCTGTGATGGATGCTTTCTCTACCCTTAAAGTCAACACTACAGTCTCTTTCTCTCTTTTTGTCTTTCTGTCTCTGTCTCTATCTGACTCTGGGTCTGTCTCTGTCTCCTCTCTCTGTCTCTCTCCCTCCCCCTTCCTCCCTTTGTCTCCTCTTTCCCTCTCTCTTACCTCTGTCTCTATAGACATTATAGTCAAATATTTTGTGACTCTGATTTTCCATCTGTCTTTTATAAAGACCCTTACTGGAATAATTTAGAATAATACCTCCATCTTAACATAGCTAGCTAAATGAAACTGAAAAGTCCATTTTGCTTGTTATACAAGGTTTTTAGGTATTATGTATGATGTAGACATCCTTGAGGGCATTATTGTCCTTCTTACAAAAGCAAACAATCCAGTATTTTAAAGGAACTCATTTGAATGGACAATTTAAAAATAAAAATGTAGTTACGAATGTGTTACTAGTACATAAAGAAGATTATTTTAAGAAGGAAAATTCATATCCATTGCACAATGAGATAATATTTTGCATACAAACATGTGTAAAATATTAAATCCAAGAATACATAGTGGTGGTAAGGATGTGCAGTGAACGAAACTTCTTGTATTACAGTTGAGATATGCGGTGTGAAAACAATTGACAAATTCTTATTTTATAATTCAGAAATACACTTCAAATATTTCAACAAATACATGAAAACTTGTGTTTTCACAATACACTTCAGATATTTCAACAAATACATGAAAATACTTTTATGTGAGTGTTCATAAGAGCTTTCTTCATATTACAAAACTGGAAGCAGTCAGTTGTGCTGCATTTGAACAATGGGATCCCACTCACAAATAAAAGAAACAGACAACAATATGTGCAATAAAATGAGTTTAAAAACATTATGCTGAGAAAAAGATATAAGTTACAAAAATACACCCTGTGTTTGAAGTCCTAGAAGTATCCAAATTTATCTATAGCAATGGAAACCTGTCACTTCTTAGTTTTAAAAGAACAGCAATGACAAATTTTTATGTTATGATATGCTATGATAAAATAAAATAGAAAAATACAGTTTTAAGAAACATCAAAAAGAAATGGATAGGACTGAAGATAAATATAAATTTATTAATCTAATTTTGCTAGAATTTAATTAATGAAAATGCAGTGTTGGGTGCTTTGCAACTCATTGTAATACACGATTCTTGTATTGAACACTTAATATATGTAATATATGTTCCTATAATGATGAAGCATTAAAAAAGTACATAAAGCTTTGGTGCCCAATTTATGGTGGAGAACAATAGGTAATAAATGCATAAATAAGTATTTGTTATTATGATAAGCACAAGAAGACAAATCAATAGGCAATAAAATAACAACTTAGGGAATCCTTGGCTAAGTTAGATAGAATGGTCAGGAAAGCTGAAGAAATGACTTTAAGCTAAGATATATGTTTAAGCTCTAGAAGATTCAGTGCAGAATAAGACAATATGTATTGTTAAATGAGTACCTCAGACCACACAATTAGATATATGTGTATTAGAGGACAGATATATGGGGAGATTATAACTTTTCCTGGTCCCAGAAAATTTTTCAGAATCATTACAAAAAGAAAAATATGAGAACTATTCTATATATTCTATAACACAAATTTTTATCCCTTTTTCATTTTCACTGTAACATAGTATAGTTGTTCAATTTAAACAATTACTCGACATTCAAATATAATAGGGAGACTTTGATTTGAAGGACCACAATCATAACCCCTGTGATAATTATTTAGTTTTATAGTGTAGCCAATCAAGTGTGTTTCAAAGTAGTGTACTGTGAATGTATATAAACAAAATTTTATATTTTAGGTCTTGAATTTTCATTGGTTTTCCTCTAATAAAACCAAATGCTCAGCTAAATATATGATGAAAAATTCACATAAGCTGTAAAACACTAATGACTTTAAGAAATTATTGGAATTACTTAAAACCTAATGTTTTCTTTAACAATAATATGTCAAGTATAGTTTTCATTGCCATATCATTTTATAATGAAGTAACAGTATAGATGGAATTTGCTAAATTATCATTAAAATCGTCTTTTGCCTAATGTAGCTTTCCACAATAACCCATGTTGTTTCTCAGATGTGACCTGTACTTCTCTCTTTGCTTTTCTCCTTTTTCTATTTACTCTACCAAAGCTCACTCTGCAGAGTAAGTTTCTCTTTCACTCTTCGCTTTTACTTTCTTGAGTAAATTTTATCGCTTTTTTAGAAAAATATCAGAAAATGAGCTTTTGTTTTTTTTGCGATCTATTTTAGTGTATTCTGTGGTTTCTTTGTAGACTTTTCTAACAATTATATATTTTGTTAATGAGTACAAAAACAAAGAGCTTACTTTGCAAACTCTTTAAATCAGGAACTCATTAAGCATATGGACTTGAGTTTGCTCTTTGCACGAAAGGGAGCATATTGTATTCCGAAGCAGGAGTGTCCCCTGCTTTTCTAAATCAGACTAACAACTTAAATAGTATTACTGTCTGAAGAAGCATCCCTTGTTATATAAGAAAACAACAATGTCAAAAATAATTGGATCTCATAGCAAACAGAGATGTACTGTTTAAAATCAATACCTTGGACTGCAGTCAGAAACAGATAGGTAGTCAATAACAAAAATTGAGAACAAACAATAATCTTCCATAAAGCTAATGACACTAAATACTTTTGTGCCAATGTTCGCTTTAGTATTGCAATTTAACTATGCATCAAGCAAGTAGTTTACACTGTTGTCTTAAACCATACTGTCTTTTTTAGTCCAAATAGTTCAGTTTTTTGTTTTGTTTTGCTTTTTTGTCTTTATGCACTTTTTAAACATGAAGATGGTTCTTACTGTTTTCATTGCAGTGTTTTATACCATACTCTAGTAGCACAATCAGCATTTTATCAAATTTTATTGGTAATTTTTTCTTTAGTAATATTTTATTTATTGTATATTTACTTTGTAAAGTACCTGTCATTCTGCCATACTACTTAACTAGCATTATGTTAATGGACATTGTCCAAATAATTATTAGAAGCAGAAAATTTAAGGTTACTTCTGGGCTTAGAGGCTTGTACTTTTATGGTCAAATAAATGTAATATTATTTTTATAGTACAGTAGGCTAAAGTTTAGCAGAGGCTATATTTGATTACTGTCATGGAAAGATCAGAAAGCCTACAAATAGGAACCTATCACATAAGTCTACATTTATTTGCCATGAACTCACAGCTCAAATATTTACCAACACACTAACCATGGTAAAACATTCTTTGAGCTGTGACTTTAGATTATGTTAATGTAATATATAAATATGTACATGTGTGAAGTATGATTAAAAACAAGTTTAATATTTAAGTTAAAAAATACAAAAGGAACACATTGCCACTAATCAGCTTCAAAATATTACTCTTTAATTTAAGCTTTGAATATACTCATTGCATTTTTTTTTTCTTGCGGTACTGGGGATCGAACTCACGACCTTGCACTTGCCAGGCAGGCACTTATGCCACTGAGCTAAATCCCCAGCCCGTTTTTTTTTTTTTTTTGCATTGCATTATTCTTGCCATTGCTTCAAGCATTTCTGAAAGTTCTTTTTCATGAGGATCTTTAAATACTCTACTGTACCTTCCTGATGTACTGAACTTATTCAAAACAATATCACAGTGTCAGATTCTGTGAATAAGGAAGATGAAGAAACACCATAATGTTTTATAAACCTGATATTCTGTGGGATGGTATCCAGCAAATGTATTTATTGTATTTTTCATCACATTTTATAAAGACATTCATGAAAGAGAACTTCCAGAAGTGCTTCAGGAAATGGAAAATATAATAATTGTGTTCAAAGAGAGGAGTATTTGAGGAACATTTGTGGAAAAGTGTCACTTATTGAAAGAAGTATAGTTTAAACATTGATTATAAATTTCAATCTTCCCTCAGGTATCACATATAATTTCAATAAAAGGCAATAAACAGTAAATAAAAGTATATGATTTACAGCAGTGATAAAGCTTTGTTTCAAAATTTAGTGTTATTCCTAGGTGGATTGATAATTTAAACGATTGATACAGTGTTCATAGTAACTTGTAATGTTTCCCCAATTGGTTAATTTGTGTAAGAGCTCTTTTTAGTTAGATGTTTCTCATTAAATATCTGTGACTAGATCATTAAACAAATTAGTCACTACACAAGCAATTGTATATGCATTATAATGTTCAGAAAATTTGTCAAAGAAAACTCCACCTTGATTTGCATAACTGACATGTAGTACAGTAATGTGTAACAGAACGTAAAACTACTGCACTGTACTCTTCAGTACAATCATCAAAAGTACTGTACTGTATAAGCAAAGAATACTGTACAAAGAAAGATGCTGAGTTTCTATGGATAAGATGTATAGAAATACACAGAAAGAAAAGCATGGTGACAGTCTAAACAGTAGGTAATGAATCCAAACTCTCCACCCCATCATTAAGTCCAAAAATAGATTGTTGAATGAGGAATGTCTATATTTTGGAACAGTAAATCATATTCACAGTTCCAGTCTCCTTTCTAGAAATTCTCACTTAATTCTACTATATGAATGATCAAGATAAAAAATATTTAGTATTATTCTTATTCTAAATTACATCACATGAAAAATACAATACTAATTTTAGGGAAAAATAAAAATATTTATGTGAAGCAATGAAGTAATTAAAGCTTCAGCTCACACTTTCTTGAACAATCACCTGTATATAGCTATGTTTGGCAGAATTCAATTAGTACATCTTTAATAGACTCATCATTTTACATGTAATTATCATATCAGTAATGCTACTATACTCATTGCTAAATTGATAGCTATTAGATCAATTAATTAAGGCTGAAGTTAAAAGGTAGATTGATGCTTATTCTATTCAACAAATGTAATTCAAAGATAATATGGAGTATTCTATGTGTGAACAAAGGCATACTGATATAAAAAGGGATGGCATAACCAGGGAAGATTAGTCCAACTGGATTTGAGTTTGTAAAAATGAGAATAAAAAAGAACACTTTGAAATAAGAAGAAATACTATATAGAAAGAGTAACTTTGTTTAAGTAGTGAAGGATTATAAATGCCACACAAAAGTTTGGAATTTATACTGTATGCATTTGGGAGCTATTACCATTGAGATGATTGCCATTGAGCAGAGTACTGATAGGTCATAATTGTTTTAGAAATACCTCTTTTATCAGGGTACAGAATTGTCTTAATGGAGTTGTTAACATGCAAGGAGTCAAGAAATCCTTTACAAATTTGTTTAATAAAAAAGTAAAATGATGGAAAATATTTTCTTAATGGGAGTGTAGTAAGGGTTAAGAAATATCAATGACAACATAGTCTAGGTTCCATATGAAGAGTTAAAAAATTAAGGAGTGAAAATTAAGCAAAATTCCCAATTATGGTTACTGACTAAAATTATAAAACTCAAAATTGTAAAAGAAAGATTAGGAAGCATAAGTGACAATATATTGGTGACATATAGATTGGAATTACATTAGAGAAATCTAAAATAGGAATTTAGATATGAAAGTCACACACTCAGAATAAAACTGTGTTAAAGGTTTTGATTTTGGAGTCATCCACACATAAACATTCTTAAAGACATGGATGACGACACCTTAGGTAACAGCAGAGAAGACAGTAGGTTATAGTAAACCCTGGAGAACAACACAAGAAACTGTGCAAGCGGAATGGAACATAATATCATAGATATATGAAACAATTATTAGGGCTGGAGATTTAGCTCAGTGGTAGAGGCTTGCTCACAAGAATGAGTCACAAGTACAGTGCACTATCATAGTGAAATATAAATGCACTACTTCCTAAATTTTGAGTGTACAATCCAAGAAAGTAAAAAACATACTACTGTATTTTCTTAATGTATAGAAGACTTAGAAGAAAATAATTTGGTTTTATATTATTTTGTTATGTTTCATATTATTGTATTTGAAGCCATGCTCATTATTACAAAGAAAGAGACTATTATGGTAGCTACTGTTAATATCTGGTTGTCTTGTTGTAAAGTGCTGTGTTGCTTATGTTGTTCTGTTCTGATCTGCTTTGTTCTGTCCTCTTTTGTTTTATTCTCTTTAAAATAAAAAAGAAGAAAATAATTAAATTCTTTATAAACTTAAAACAACAAAAAATCATATTCTTCAAAATAAAAAGTAAAAGAATCAGGCTTTCTATTTGATAGTATCTCATTTCTTGTGGTCTGAGGATTAGAATACAACAGGTAATAGTATCCAAAGCCTGCGAACCAAGTAGAAAGTGAGGTCTGATAAGAGATCTCTGTGTTAAGAATGAGGTTCTGAAAGAGTATTATCTCTAGTGTCATATGCTCAAGTACAATCTTAGGTTTCCTAATTAGGAATTTGTTCACACTTACCTTTGGAAACTTAACTCAGACATTTTGTGTCACATGAAAAAGTCAAAAACCAGTCTAATTTTTTAAAAAATCAATATACAAGGAACATGGCAAAAAAAAACCCGTTTTTGGAAGAACATATTTTAATAAAAGCTTTGGAATATTCCTAGAGCATTTTTTTTAAAATGAAGCTACAATAAAATTAAATCACTGGGGCTGAATATGGAGCTCAGTGATATAGTGTTCAGGTTGCCAAAAGTCCTGGGTTTGAATAGTAATACAAATAAATAAATGTAAATTGCATAATATATGAAGAAACAAGCTGAAATAAGTGAAAATTAACAAAAGAAGAAACTGGAAAACATATAATAGTTGCAGATATTGAAGCTCTTGCATTCAAAATATAGAATAAGTTTGCATAAAATACTCAAAGAAATTGGAGAATTTCAAAAATAAAAAAATGAGATAAAGAATTATATAAAACAAATGTAAGTAATAAAGAATTGTTTCACTGAAATAAAAATGAAACAAATAGTATAATCATCAGACTTAATAAAACTGAAATGAGGAATTTTTAGAAAATAGAGCTAGAGAAATCAGCTGGACTTCTGTCAGAGATTTATTAAATCATTAATAATTTTGGAGATTATTGTGAGAATGTACAATATACACCTAATGGAATAATGTAAGTAAAATGATACATAGGTTGATATCTAATTTCTAAAAAGTGATTAGAAAGCCATAGCATATAACATAATCTGTGTAGTACTCATGAAAAAAGCCATAAATTTTACTTTTCATTAGAGAATACTCAAGGATAAATTAAATAATAGTAAGCACAAAAAACCCCAGAAAATATGATAAGAAAATAGGAGATTAACGACAAAATAGTAAATCAAGTAATAGTACAATCAGTAAAGACAAAAGCTGAGTCTCTGGTAACACTAACAACACTAAATAAACTCTATGGGCAAGTAGCTCAGGGGAAGAGCACTTGGCTAGCATGAGTGAGACTCTGGATTCAATCCCCAGTGCTACCAAAAACGAAACTCTAATAATTAGCAAAAAAACACAGAAGATATAAATAACCAACATTAGGAAACAAAAAGAAATACAACTATGTATAATAGATATTTAAATTAGAAGAAAATATTCTGAACAATTTTATTCCAATAAATTTGAACTTTAGAATAAAATTGAAAAAATGAAAAGGAAATTACCAAAGCTAACTAAATAACTGCAAATATGCATGTTCAAATGGAGTTATAGAGAAATTTTGACAGCCAAAGAATGAATAATTCCACAAATAAAATTTTGAGCAAGGAAAAAATGGAGTAGTTACTCTATTTAAAAATATAATGACTTCAATTCTGAAACCTGGAAAAGGCAGTACAAGAAAAAAATGCATGTTAATCACACTTAGAAACATAATGAGATTACAATCTTTGGTAATATATTATCACAACAAATATAAAAGTTTATTGACAAAAACATAAGATTAACAAAATTTATTTTCTCTTGGAATACAAAGACAGTTTCACACCTATCTTTGGAATTTGGCATAGAGAAGTATTAAAGAAGATATAATTTATAATCTTATTTAACACTGCAGAAAAGTTATTTGATGAAATGATAATCATTTATAGTAAAATAAAATTCAATTTATGATTAGAACATAATTCCCTTAAGTTCATAAATTATCATGTAAAAAGTATTATAGCTAGTATGATAGTCATGCTTTCAAAGCATCCCTCTTAAAATGAAAGCATGACTCATGATATTTTTCAATATAACATTACAGATTTGTTCCAATGCAGTAAAAATTAAAAGTCATTAAAATATGTAAGAATTAAACAACAGAAAAAAAGACTGATGATGTCATAGCTGACATAAAGCATCAAAAAATCCACAGACAATTAGTGGAATTGACAAGAGTAATTTGTATATTCAGTAAGCATATGATTAAAATATAGAAGGTTATTGACATCGTTTGAAAATATTTAGAACATGCATCATTTCTAACAGTGAAATTTAACATTGTGCTTTTCTGTAACTCAAAGCAATTTAAAACAATCAGTTACAAAAAATTAGATAATACACCACATTAATTGGAAAGGTGATAAAGCAATGAGGACTATAGAGCCAGGGGTGAGGATTTTGAAGATCAAAGTCTTGGTGCGATGAACTATATTCATCTCCTTTTCCCCTGGGCGAATTTTTGAGTACTGAGTACACATAAGAGGCTGGAAACTTTGGCTAGTATTGAAAAATAAATTAGAGAAATGAAAAATATTCTTACAGTATGATTCTGCTTTTGCTAGTCCTAGATAATTATCCTAGAAAAATGAAATCATCTCCAAAACCTCCCTGTGGATTTTAATGGCAGCCTTGTAGTAGCCTCAAACTTAAAAAGCCCAAATGTAGGTCAGAAGGTGATAGTTGACCCTCAACCATATAATGGGATTTTACTGAGTAAATTACACACACACACACACACACACACACACACACACACAAAACCTGAATGAATTTCAAAGGCATTTGACAAGAGAAAGAAAATCAGATATAAAAGGGTATATATTATGTATTTCTATTCATATGAATGATCTCAGAAAATGCAAATTACTACTTATCAATAATAGATTTGTGGTTTCCGTGTAGATGAGAGTGACAGGACCGGGAAGGACGAAGTAGTAAAAGGGAAAGAGGAGACACAAAAGGAATAGGAGATATATTGCAGTGATAGTTAAATGAGAGCATGAACATATGAAATGTTATCAAATTATGCAAACTAAATATGTGCATTTTATTATCCATTAATTATATCTCATAAGACTGCTAAAAGTAAAGTCAGAGGATGAGGCAAGTTTTTACATATATATGTTTTCAACACAGCTGTGTGCCAATAGGGTTGCAAAGACTTGTCCTAATGAAATTAACAATATATACAATTTACCACAAGAAAAATATGCTTCTAAAGGTTCATTTTAAAATATTGACTCTTTCCCTTTTCTTCATTCATTTATCCTCCTTTAATTTTCTTTTACTTTCTCTTCCAATTCCCTTCCTACAATATTCTTACTTTCCTGAACAGCAGTCCTGAAGTCATTAGGTGGGGCAAGGCAAAACAGCCATCCACACTAATTGTCACTAATCTGCAGTGACTGTGATCAGGGTATAAGAGAACAATCAGAATAAAAAGCACTTCTGCATAGGAGTCTGCCTAGCACCAGATGCTGAAGTCAGACAATGAAGAAAGCATGTACACGTGCATATATATATTGTCCAAATACAGTGATGAGGGTATCCCACAGCAGGGCACTTAGCTTTGCATGTGTGTTAGTCCAAACAAAGTGAAAAGACTTCACAGAACAGAACAGCCTGCTGTGGCAAGTTAGAATCTGAGCTGGATTGTAGGCATCTCTGCAGAACAAGACCCTGGCACATGAAGGATTAAGGCCTGAGCAAGTTATGGAGGTCATCCATGGTGGAACAGAGACAATCTGGCACAGTGTCTGCAGAGTACAAAGCCATCCATTCCGGGAAGACAAACCAGAGCAAGGAAATGTAAGATCCAACATAGAGCGAGAAGTGTTTTCAACAGAAGAGGAGGCATAAAGCCGTATATCAGAATCTAAGTAAGGTAACAAAGGCAAGATATTCAAATTTCAGTGACTATAAATAAGGAATAAAA
>PVJX010021611.1:0-31659 GCA_004027295.1 Dolichotis patagonum | reverse complement strand
AATGGCAAATAAATACATGAAAAAATGTTCATCATCATTAGTCATGAGAGAAATGCAAATTAAAACCACACTGAGATTCCATCTCACTCCAGAAAGAATGGCCAAGATAGAAAACACTACCAACAACAAGTGTTGGAGAGGCTGTGGGGAAAAAGGAACTCTTCTACACTGTTGGTGGGAGTATAGACTGGTGCAATGACTGTGGAGGTCAGTCTGGAGATTCCTCAAAAAGCTGGGTTTGGAAGTCCCATTTGACCCAGCTATTCTGCTTCTAGGCATATTCCCAGAAGAACTGAAAACATCATACCACAGTGATATATATGTGCACCCATGTTTATAGCAGCACAATTTGTAATAGCCAGATCTTGGAAACAACCTAAGTGCCCATCAACTGAGGAATGGATAAAAAAGTTGTGGCATTTTTATACAATGGAGCTATAAATAATGATCACATTGAGATATTTATAAATAAATGGACACGACTTGAGACCATTCTCTTAAGTGAAATAAACCAAACTCACAAGGGTAAATACCATATAGTCTCCCTAGTATGAGATTTGATAAGAGTATATAAGACTTTATGGTAAGCATGAGTCCCCATCTCATAGCTTCGAAGTCTTTCAAAGTTTTCAATCATCAGTTTGAATGGTTCTATCCTGTTTTGTTTGACTATATCATGCGTGATGATATGAATAGCTGTTTTGAAGAAAACAAAATGTTATGACAGCTATTGCTGATTTAATATTATCCTTCTTAGAAGTCCTACCATGCTTTTTTTGTTCTACTACCATTGGTTTTATCTACCACATTGTGTCTTATTGGAATTTGAATATGTGTGATAGTTCAAACAAATTTTTTTCTTTTTTATCAAAAATGAGATATTATAATACCCATTGATCATTTTCTGTTATTTGGTTCAGAAAGCCCCGTAATTCTTTCACTCTATGCATGGCTTTATACTATTGTGTTATGTTTGATATTATTGTATTTGAAACTATGCTCAACTATAGCAGAGTAAATGATATGGTGTTAGCTACTGTTGATGTCCAGTTGACTTAATGTAAAGTACTGTGTTGCCTATGTTGTCCTGTTCTGATCTGCTCTGTAATGCCCTCTTTTCTTTTATTCTCTTTCAAATATAAATTTAAAAAAAGTAAATATATAAAATATACATGATTTTTAAATTAAAAATTAAAACTGAACACCTAGAAGTAGCAAAAGTTAATAAGTCACTGAAGAGTTAACTTATAATAAAATTTACTATTAGACTAGCATTTTTTTTAAAAAAAATCATCAAATGCCAAGAGTAAGTTTCAAGGCTAGGCTTATGTATTTTTTTAAGTGAGAAGTTATTCACATATTATGTATATAGGCTCGTATGTACAATCAGTATACTAACCACCTATCCAATCACAAGTGTTAAATGAATAAATAAATATTTATATAGTTCAACTAAATTAAATCACAAGGACAAAAATACAATATTCAAAACTAACTTTCTTTAAGCTTGAAACTGCTAAAAAAGGATGCTTGATTAATTAAAAATATATACTGAATGTGAAAAGAATTAATAAAAGGTATGAACATTATTTGGATCATTATCTATCAGTACCTCTCTATATCATAACTAATCTAATTATCAATTGGAACAAAATCATGAAAATATGAAACTGATAAATTATAAATTTTAATTTACTCAGAAACTGTAAAATATGCACAATATTGTGCATGCATACAATTTTTTTTTCTGGAGGCATTCCTATGTCAGTTATTCTATTTCCTTTGCATTGAGAACAAGTTTTTTTCCTCCAAATTAAATTAACTGAAAATTATTAAGAAACTCTAGTATACCATACCACAAAATTATCATCAACTGTGCCAAAACCAATGATTTTCTCATTTTATAACAAAAGATGCTCAACTTGGGGCTGGAGATTTAGCTCAATGATACAGCACCTGCCTGGCAAGTGTGAGGTCCTGAGTTTGATTTCCGGTACCCCTTCATACCCCCACACACAAAAAAAACTACTCAATGTTTTCTTAAATTTTTGAATTTCAAAAACACAGAATCTTGTTTTTGTTTATTAAATATCTGTGGTTTATTTTGCAGATTTAATTTCAAAGTTATTTGCTATTTTTGTTGATGCTTAATTTCTGCATTGTAGAATATATCAGGTGGCTATGGAAACGACATTAGGAGAAATGTTAAATCATCACAACAGCGCTCTTGTACAGATAATGTTGATCAATTGTTTATTTAATGACAGGTTTTTGTTTTGATAATTTCACCTTGTTCCACATCAGGCTGAGCACAAATTTGAAAAGATAAAATTTATTAAATGCTGAGTATTCGTCAGTTCTATGCTAGGGTTTCTGGCTTAGAACTTCATTTATCCTCCCAACAAATTTATAAATGCTATGTTCCCCATTTTATCTGATATGTGTAAGAAAATAAGAGGTAAAGAGTAGTAAAGAAGTCCTGTAAGAACACCTGGGCAGCACCTGAGATTCAACTCCAGGTTTGCCTGACCTCTAGGCCTCCCCTTTGAATCGTATGGTTCACTATGGGCCCAGAATACTGAATGTTCATATAAATCTGAGAAGTCTAGCTGTGCTTGTCATCATGGACCCAGGGTTAAGTTGAGGTGGGAGAGTTTTGCCTTCTGAAGGCAAGCTTAACAATGCAATATGTTGTCACATATACAATATGCTCTTTAATGCTCAGGAACTCATATCATTCCAAGTGAATCAAAATAGATGAGGGAAAATCATTGTGCTGGGGTGAAGGTGAAGAATATATTATTATTGCCATCATTTGCTCCACCTCCACTTCCCACTCTCTTTTAAAGAAAAGAATTCTATCTGCTTCATTTAATCTAAACCTACCTCTTTTCTTTCTAACAGTTCTCAAAATTGGTGGACACAGAACTATAAAGCTATAACCTTCTGTAATTCCTTACACATTCTACAAGTATCATTCCTGCAATCCTGCTAAACTGGATATATCCCACTGAAATTTTCAAGTTACATAGCAACCATACTCTCAGTTATTCTAGTGTCACTCTTCACCTTCGCTTCATTGACTAGCTCCCTATGTACAAGCAAGTGAAACTTTTTCAAACAGACACATTTTAGAAAAGCATAGAAACTCCCATTATCTCAGAGGATGTTTTTCCTTTAGAATTCCTCTTACTGGTGACATATGACTTGGTGCTATGTGTATATATTCTCAATGACTTGCTTTATCATGCTGATTTTTCTTTTTTACCTATTGATTCCTACTTGCTGTCATTGTCATATCAATGCTTTTCTTGAAGTTTTCTTAGTTATGAAAACTAGACTATGAACATGTTTCCTAGTCATCTTTCATTGTCTATGTAGTTTCAATAACCTCTTAAGAAATTATCAGAATGATCATCAATCTCCAAAAGGAAGTTGGAGAGGGAAGAGTTCTTGAGAAAGTCTTAGGGGCCAGGTTTAATTGATGATTAAATTTAAAAACAGGTTGCACACCCAAATGTTCATCATTTGTATGTCTGGTTTGTTTGGTTTTGATCTGAGACTCTCTATGATGATCAAGGCTGTTTCCAAAATCTTGGGCTCCAAGAGTCTGCTGCCCAGCCTCCAAAATTGATGGGACTATAGGCATGTACCACCACACCCAATTTAATGTTTTCTAGAACCCTGACAGCAAGACTGTGTGATAAGGAACCTAACACTAAAAACAAGTTTGTTTTTCTCCTCCAAAATGTAATGTTTCATTATTCCTTCCTATACAAGTGGTTCCCAATGAAAACCATGGAATATGAGGGTCTGTAGTTTTACTTTTCTCCATTAATATTATCTAATTTTCAATCTACGGAGTTGCATCAAGCTTTTTCAGTTTACATACAAAATACCGTGATGAGTTATCATTTTCTGTGTCTTGTTGGGTAGACTCTCTAACACAGCAGGAGTTATGTCCATTTCATCTATCTATCCCCAGTACAGTTCATATGTTTGTTTTACAATGTCATTTTTCTGGCCCAAAATATGTTTTTTTCACTAAGATTAATGCTTGCTGTCCTTCATTGGAGCAGAAGACGTTCAATTTTAAAATGAATTTCAAAACTTTTAATGGCTCCCTGGTGATCAAAAGTAACTTCCAAACTTTTCACTGTGACATGAAAAGCCTCGAAGGCTCTCGATGGTTTTTATTTTTATGGCCTCATTCACTTCATTATGCCGGAGTTGCAGAATTGCATGTAAACATTCCAACTATCAAGAAAAATTCTTAGCTCCTCTTGCTTCACTTCTTTTTGTGTGTGTGCCTGACACATATATTTTGTTCTGCTTGATTAATACCTAATCCAATTTTCTTCAAACTTAAATCATAAATTAACTCTCTTCTGAGGGTTTCCCAGACACCATCCCAAAATAGTACTTACTGCTATTTTGAAATACTGTATATTTTGAATGGAACTTTATTTTCACAGTTAGCTTTTACTGCATTTTTATTATTATTACTCTTATATTTCTGTTTCTCCTCAGGTGCTCATACTCTCTTGCAAACAAATTTGGTCACAGGCTCTAACAAAGCAAACACTACATTTCAATCTGCAGTTTCTTTACATTGCACAAACCATAGAAAATGGTCAGAAATTCAATTTGAATAAAGTTAGAGAGCAACTTACACAGTTCCTTACAGTTCTATGCCTGTGGAGAAGTCAACTAATTTCTCTGAACCTCAGTCTTCTCACCTAAGAAAAAAGAGAGAGAGAGAGAAATAATTTATTTCATAAAATTTCTACAAATATTAAATATTTCAAAGAAAACTGGATGGAGGGCTCCTTAAACTTTATTATGTGAACTATTCACATTATTAGTAGATAAGTACAGGTGTTTATATACACACATGGTATGTTATGGTTTCTTTGAACTAGTACAGTAGTAATAAAGATGTCAACTTAGTGAAAATGATTAAATTGTATAAGTCAATCAAATTTATTTCAAATAGACTTCACATTCTAGAAACAGCAACAAAAAGATTCTTTAAAAAATCAAAAAGTAGAATTATTTTAAGACCCAAACTTTTTTTTCCCCAGATACTGTACTGAGAAACATTAGCTGTTTCAGTAACACTTGATCAGGAGATTTGTTTACACTCATCAGACTTAAAATCTGACTACACTAATTTCATTTGCATCTCATTTTTGCTTGGTTCACTTAATGTTATTCAAAAACTGTGTTTGAAACAAATCTCCCGAGACATTTTTTCTCCTTGAAGTTAAATTTATTGTAATGTTTTCAGAGGGGAGCAAGCATGGGCTCAGCAGATAGCCAGTGAGTATGAAAAACTATAATAAACATGAGCAGAGAATGAACCTTTGCTTAGTTAGAAACCAAACTCCTACCTGAGTTCATTTATTATATATTTGTGCTTATATGCAAGCACATATGTGTTTAACTTAGAAATTTGTTTTAGCTTGTTGAAAACTCTACATGGAGGCTTCTCATAAAGAGGCTACCCGGGCTAAAGAAGAGCATGATAAGTTAGCTATATTCTTAGCCACCTGTTATGCACAAGGTGAGGAACTGACTAGCTAGAGAGCTCCTTGTTAGCCCAACTTTGTATGCACATTGAAATGCGGAATCAGCATGCCCTGCAGGGAGAGGATTGGACTTCAGCCCACTTCATTTAAAGAGTCAAAGAAAACTATTCACAATGTTCCTAGGGACTTTAAGTTCCATAAAAGAAGCATTTTAATATTTTGTTTGACCGTGGTAATTTATAGCTCATTTGGAAAGCAGAAAACATCTCAAAGAATTGGCTTCACTTCACTTCACTTTCTTACAAGACTACTACAAGAAGATGAAAGTCTATGACTTATACAAGTATTGATTTGTGTGTGCTCCTCTGAGACTCTAGAGTCATTTTAGCATTGATCTTTGCTTCCTTACACGACTGTATCATGCACTCACCAAATCAGCATTATCTCAATGTAGCCTAGCCATTATCTTCTGAAATAAGTTAATCAGGTTGTTTATAGAGTTAACAGTTCAATCTCTTGCTACATGTAAAATATGTGTTTAACTATATCCTTAGCTGTAAAAGTAGTCTAAGACCTGTTAATGTGCTTGTGTTGCCTTTACCCAAAGGTAGATAATATTAGTTCTTTCATGAGCTTTATTCTTTTCTATTTGGAAAAATATTGATTTTTCATCTCTCAATGGTTTTAATATAATACAAGCCAACATGGCTTTATTTATGCTGTGCCCTAGACCAAATGCCATCAGATATGTCAACAGCTTGTGGGGACATTAGACTTTAGGGCTGCCTCTACTCTATAAGTGGTCAGAGAGTAACAAACAATAAATAGTGTGGTCCAACTCAGACATGAATCAAATTTCTTTCCTCAGTGGTTCCTTTCTCTGCTCAGATCAGAAAGAAATCAAATATATGCAGCCTGTATCTGGACTTGTTTTTATTTAGGATTTTTTTTCTTGGGTTAAAGCTTGTCCTCCTGATCTTGTCTCCAGCAGCTCTTAATCACAGGGAGCAGACCTTAAACAGCCTGATGTCCTGGGATACCGGAAACGTAGGTTGAAAGAGTCAGTGTGAATTGTGATTAAGCTCCTTTTTCATGGCTGAGAACAACAATGGGCGTAGGATAAAAAACAAAACAGACAAACAAACAAAAATACTTCTCAGTCTTATGCACCAAACTTTCAAATAGACTGAGTATCTGGGCAATATTCCAAAAGTAGCTATTCAGATCATCTATTTTAAAGATATTTTATAAAGAGAAACAACATCTCTACAAATAAGTTAGATGAGATTGCTTTTGAAAAAAATCTAAATAAAAAATATTGATGAAAATCAAAAAGCTGACTAATAAATATCATTTCAATAGGGGTATTTACCACCACCAGTATTTTTAATAAAACTGTCAGGCACTGATATCACTTGAAGTGATTTTATAATGAAAGCATCGTTATTTACAATAGAGTTTCCTCTGTGCCCTGGAGATAATGGTACTGTGAACAAAACAAGCCTTCTCCAGTACATCGGCATTCAGAGTTATCAACAGATGTACGCTGAATGTTTCTTTGGGAAGAAATTTAAAAATTTTTATTTCAAATACGATGAACATGGAAAATGGAAAGATTTTCATTGAGGGAAAGTGAATTTGTGGCATAAATGTAATCAGCAATGTCCACACTTCCACTGCTGCTAATGTTGCTTTGATGTTTCCATTATAAACTGGTATACTTATCAAATCAAAACTTCTTACACAAGTATAGTTGTGGATTGAATCTTAACAAGTAGATTGTTTAGGCTAAAAAATTTAAAACTTTCCAAGTTTCAGTCAAAAAGGCTTATTTTTTCCAAAAAATTAAATATAACATACATATTTTAGTTGTTTCATCTTTATTGGGAGGAGTGAAACAGGGTAGTTCAGAGGGACCTCGAATTCATTCTATAGCCAAGTTTGGCCTTGAACTTGTGGTGATCTTCATGCCTCAGTCTCTCAAGTGCTGGGACTGTAGGCTTGTACCATACTGCACAACTTTACTAATTCTAGAAAATCTACTTGCCATTTCAACTTTTATCTGACTTTTGTTTTACTTCTGGTCCTAATATTTATATATGTCTTTAAAATTTTGAAGTTGAACTTGTTAATTCATGCACTAAAAGAATAAAAGAAAACTTTACAATTAATTAAATTTTCTAAAAAGTCTCCTTACAAAACTTTCCACTCACACTTACAATTGGGAAAATAAACTTACAAATTGGATACAAAAAATAAATGTGAATTCTTTGCAAAGTAAGTTGTATCCTGTGGTCTTCAAGTGTGGAGCTTTTAATATATATGTATATATGTATATATTATATTATATTATATTATATTATATTATATTAATTTCTTCTTATAAGGGCAAAATGTGGCATTATCTCAGAACTTGAGAACATTGAAAATATCATTTCAAATAAATCATGAACAACCTGTTGTTATCTTGCTCTGTATTTAAAAGTAATTTGAAAAAGCATTGCTGAGCATGATGGCACACACCTATAATCTTAGCACTCAGGAGGCTGGGCCAAGGAGATTGCCATGAGTTCAAGTCCAGCCAGGTATAAATGTACTTTATAAATACAGCCTTTCAGTAATAACTAGTTTATTATGTTAATGACAGCTAATAAATATTCAGCAATATGTTGTTTTGCCACTATTAAAAATGTCTTGAATGAATCAACTCATTTCATCTTTACAACAATCTCATGGAGTAAGAACAGCTAAGAACAGCCTAACAGCAACTATTTTGCCAAAAGGCAACAGCAAATTATCACTAAACAGTGGCAAAATTCTGAAATAATTTGAAAAACAGGACAATAGACTAAAGTGCTAGGCCATAATGGGTTTTTCTCATTTTTTTTTGAACTCTTATTTTCCTCTAAATAACAAACAGTGACAACTTCATTGTCACTTCTATAAGCAAAAACACACTGAGCACCAGAGAAATGAGGTATGTTTCTTTTAAACAGTCTTCAGTACACTACAGAGGCAATGCTTACACTTAAAAATTAGTACTGCCATTATGAACTACACAAATAAGGAGCAAAAGAGCCTTTATGGGGGAAGGAGAAAAATGATGTTTTCCTGTCTTTTCTAAGCCACTACTACATAGCAAATGCTTTCTGTGTCCAGGGCTACAGTGAAGTCCAAAAGAAACTCTCACTCTGACATTCTAGTTGATAGTGAAAGGAAAGGAAGCGAGGGAAAAAGGGAGAGTGGAAGGGAGGGAGAATCTGTAATAAGACTTGGCATAAGAATGAAAAGACTGGCTGCTTTAGTTGAGATGGTAGGAAACGCTTCTCTAAAGTTGTGACCCTTAAGGTACAATTTAAATAAAGGGAGAACACCCCAGTTATAGTCTTTCAGTTGAAATTTTTCAGGTAGGAAGAAGAGGGTTAACAAAGATTCAGAGCTAGAAATGGTAAAAAGTGAAGTCAAAGAAATAGAATCAGATAATCTAAAGGGGAAAGGAAGCTAGAAAAGGACTCAGAGCATGAGACTGACATGAAGTTTTGAGAGGCTCACTGCAGCTTCTCAACAGACAGTAGGAGCAAGAACAGACCAGAAAAACCCAATTGGAGGCTACTGTGCACATGCAAGGAGGGAAGATGGCAGCTCTTTGCCAGAGCAACGAAAGAAATAGTGGCGAAGCCAAAATAGCCCAAGTGTATCTGGAGCTAATATGCTAACCTACTAGAAAGAGGAGGAGGAAGGAAAACAGAAGAAAGAACATACACAGCAGTAATTCAGGTAACCACAGTTGGCTCAAAGCAGCAATGTTCATACCATAACTAATGGCACAGTAAATCAATCTGAGTGCATTCTCTGCCCCAGCCTGGATCCACAGCCTAATACA
The DNA here is from genome assembly GCA_004027295.1 of Dolichotis patagonum. NCBI lineage: Eukaryota > Metazoa > Chordata > Mammalia > Rodentia > Caviidae > Dolichotis > Dolichotis patagonum. The sequence goes on along the minus strand of PVJX010021611.1, from coordinate 22,245 downwards.
ACTGTGGCCTTTGAAAGATATTATGAGGCCAATCAGTGCCTGAGACCCAGACCTCTTCCACTACAGAAATATTCTAGCCAAATGCTAACCTGCTTATGAAGTTGTAACTTTGCATAAAATTATTGACTATATTTAATTTAAATTTGAAGCAAATATAGAAAATATAAAAACGTGCTTATCTGAATGGTAGGAGTTCATTACATATTTGTAATTTTCTGTATTTTGTTTACTGCAAATGTACAAATGCTAAAAATGGTTCTTAAAATCCTTGAATTGATCATTTACTTTCTCAAGGAACTTGATATTGTATATCCTTGAAAGCACACTATTCACAAACCGTAACAAAAAAAAATCCATGCAAAAAATACTTTTGTAAATAATTAAAACATTAACATATCAGGGACCTGATGAAGAGCCCTAAATGTCTGTGTCAAGTGTAGAGCGAGAAAATATAAAACAGAGACAAGTTTAGTAACACATGAATGGCTGGAAAGTCTACATCTGCCAATGGGTCCTCTTTCGACACTATGAAACAGCTACTGTTTATGAGGTATATACAGTGATAGGCAAGGCTAATGAAAGATTCCAACTTAGCAAAACACTCAGACTCAACAGGGTATATATGATCACATGCTAAGAAGGATCTTGTCCTGAAGTATAATCCTGGGATGATTCAAGAGGGTGTAGATGATCTTATGGTAAGAGTCAATGGGACATCTCAAGTGGGTAGTACTGATAATCCCAAACCTCCATTTAATCATCCCTTAGGGAAGTATGCAAAATTAGCCACTGTGAATTCGTGTCCCCAACATTAACATGTATGCATTATTGAAATATCTGGGGTTTTTCTTCCTAGACTTTCACAATTCCTACTTTATTATCCTCTACCATTTTCAAAAGGCAAGAATTTGTTGTGTTTAATTCCATTTCATACAAGCTGCACTTTTGCTACAGATCTATGCCAACAAATAAAAGTCTTAAAAATTGTAAGATTGGCCTCTTACTGAAAGTATCAATTAGCAATCTGTTTTTGACTAAACATTATATGTTTGGAGGAAAGCTCATTTTGATTCTTAGAGATTTCTCCCCGATTCCTATTGCCAACTCTATCATGCATGAAGTTACAGTATATTCTCAGATTATTTTTGAACTTCCTATTCCATTTCATTAATGTAATTTGCTTTTTTTGCACAAAAAGTCATGTTGTTTTAATTGTAGTTTAATAAATGTTACTACATAGTAAGGCCCTATCTGTTTTTCATTACTGTTCTTGCATCTTTTCTATAGATGAGCTACATGATCTGTGTTGTATTTTGGATTGTTTTAAATTTGTAAGTCTGTTCAAAGAAATGATATATTTGTAACTTTGTCTTATCTATAATGAACAAGTTCTATCTTTTACTTTATTCAAGCTGTATCTCATATTTTTCAGTAATCCTTTGTAATTGTCTGCATGATTTTGTTTGATTTCTTCTCAGAGTGTTCTGTTCATATAAAATACTTATTGTCATTAGATTTTTAAATGATTATTGCTGATGTAGAGGAAGAATAATCAATTTTGTTGACTAGTGTGGTCAAGGGAATAATGCCTTGCCCCATAACTAAATGTTCACATTTTAATTCTCCAGAGTTTGTAAATATGTTTGATTCCATGGAAAGGGTGAATTAACGTTATATATCAAATTGACTTACTAATTAGCTGACCTTTACATATTGAGATTATTTCAGGTTATTCCAGTAGCTCCCATGCAAAATACGAGTATTTTTAGTGGCAGAGGGTAAAAGCAGAGTCAGTTATATTTAAATAACTTTTAAAATGATAAAAGGGTCCAAGAGCCAAGGAACAAAGATGGTCTAAAAGGAGGGAAAGATCAGGAAACAGGTTCTCTCAAGGAGTTTCCAGAAGGAATGCTACTCTACAAAACTCATACAGATTTTAGATCTCTGAACTCCAGAATTGCAAGATGATAAATTTGTGTTATTTTCAACTACCAAATTTGTACAACAGTAGCAAAATGAAATTAATAGGATTGGTTCTGGGTAAATGTGCTGATTTTTTAATTCGAACAGTTTTCTGACATTCCCCTTGTATTTTTGCATGTATAAAACATGCTATATACAAATGAGCCTATTTTGGCTTTTCCTTTTCAAAATTTGTACTTCATTTAAAAGACTTTCTGTGCTACTACATTGGCTAGAAATCTAGTATAATACTAAATAGAAATACCAGGCATATGATTTTGACATCATTAGCAAGTGCAATGTCTAAGGCAGAGAAAGTCCCTTTCTCACCTAAGTGAAAGGATTTTGCCCTAAAATAAGTTACACAATATTATGCGGCAGGAGGTGGGATCAAGGATATTTACCTTCAAGTCACTTCCTCCTTCCCCTATGACAACTTCCTTTTTTCCTTCCCAGTGGCACAAAAAAGGTCCCAATCAGCCCCTTTCCTGTCATCAATGCCCATCCTAAGGGCCTCCATGGTCAAGAAACCCATTTGCCAGCAGCCAGAGGAATCTTTAATGAAATATAAATAATTTGATTCTATTCCATTCTCAAAATTTCGTATGGTTTTCAATCAATCTTTGTGTCTTCAAAATTGTGTTCTACTCTGGAATACTAATCATAGGACTGTAGATTTCTGTGGATGATTTTGCTACAAAAAATCAACAGAATCTAATCAACAGATCTTGCTCTAAGAAAATATTTTAGCACCACTTAACTATTGTAAATGAATGCACATGTTTCTGTTTTAAGTGAAATTAAAATATCTAAAGTGGGATTGTGTTCTTTTTCATAATCCTGAGTTATAGCCCACTTTTTTAATCATCTAAATATATCTCAGTCTCAGTAGATTTTATTGTACTTTAGTCATCAGAAAAGTATTTAGAGTAAAATAAATCAGAGAAATTGTCTCTTCATAAAGACAGAGGTGAGGGGCTGGAAATTTATTTTTTTTTAAATTTTATTTAAAGAGAAAAAACAAACAAGAGGGAATAAAGGGTAGCAACAATACAGAATTCCAACGAAAAAAAGAAAAAGAACCAAAAAAAAAAAAAAAACCACTGAGAAATCATTACTTGACAAGTTACATACTGACATCTTGGAAATAGTTGTTCAAATTGCATAATTAAAACATGCAAAGTAGACATTCAAAAAGTGAGACTGTTAACAGTTTTGTTAACAGTCCATGACCTGACAAAAACAGCACTATGGTCATCCATCTTACACACTCAAACATACATGCAATTATATCAAAAGGGTAAAATTAAACACAACAAAACAGAACAAAGCAGGTCACAAGAAAGCAATGTAAGAGACATAAATTTCAAAGCTAGACAATAGGAGATATTCACTCTCTATCATATTGACGCTTGTTTTCTTCCTAATAGTTGTCCATATTGTCACATACAGAGAGTTCACGTGAAACAACATAGTATGGAACTGATCTGAGCAGTATGAGGAAGGCATTTCAGGTCTTCAAGATCAGACAACTGGGAAGCCAAGAATGGCTGTCATAGTGTCTCATTCTCTTCAAAACAGCTGTCTATACCTTCATGTGTGTTTAACTTGAACAAAATAAAACAAGCTAAAATCACTTTGAACAAAGAATGATAGAATTGCTGGATTTCACATCGTGACATTACGGAGTCAGCACTGGGTACTGTAGTGTCTCTTTTTCTTCAAAGTAGTTGTTCATTTCAACATGCATTATATAGTTGGTTCTCATAAACTGTTTATAAACTCTACACATGCATAAGTTTCTACATGTATATCTATCCTTTCTGTATTAGAGGGAAAAACAAAACAAAGTAAGACAAAACAAAACAATTCCTAGAAAAGCATGAAGCAAAAAGTCATATAAAACCACAATACAAGGTGATCTACAATGGTTACCATGGTGTCTCAGCAGTGTATAACAACATTAATAAAAACAAATCATTGTAGATATTATAAGACTTCAAAAGCAGGCAATAATCAAACCAGAGTGGGTATCTTAGTGAATCTTGTCATCTTCAGTGTAGTTGCCTATACTCTTAGACTTGATATTATCAATCATAACAGATTTGAATAAAATCAGTCAATACAAGATAGCACTCTAACAAACCAGATTCAAATAAGATCAGTCATAATAAGACAGTATAATTTATACAGGGCTTTTGGTTATGTTGATAGGAAATTAAGGATGATTACCATAATATGTCCTCTTATTTTTGGGATACCTGACCTTGTCCTCAAGTCTAGTGTAAGTTGACAAACTGGAATAGCATGTAATCCATCCAAGCAGAGTGATGAGAATAATGTAGATTTTAAATCTTGTTACCCCATTAACAATATCTTCTGCCTTCCTTTTTTAGACAATTCCTCCCCTTTGACTCCCATAGGGTGCACTGCTTATTTTGGGTCCCACTTCCTCCTTATGTAGAGCATCTCAATGGACCCTATCTCCTGATCTACTCTGTCAGTGTTTCTCTCTGTTAGTATTTCGAGGCCCTCTATGCTAGAGATTATTGCCAATCTTCTCTGCCTCGTTTCTGCTATTCTATTTTTCTGCATTTGGTAGTCTATTTTTCTGTTCCACTCCACTGTCTGCCCCATTCACTGAGGCCTCTCTGCCACTGTTCCTGAAATGCTAGTGTTCTTTTTCTCTCTTCCTAAAATGTCCTTTAGTACTTTTTGTGGGGTTGGATTGGTGGTCACAAATTCTCCCAGTTCCTCTTTGTCATGGAAGCATCTTGTTTCTCCATTAATTTCTAGCAAGAGTTTTGCAGGATACATCAATCTGGGCTGGAGATTGTTCTCCTACAGGGCTTGAATTATTTCACTCCAAGCTCTTCTTGACTTGATGATCTGTGTGGAGAGATCTGCTGTGATTTTGATGGGTTTTCCTTTATAGGTGATCTGTTTCTTTTCTCTGATGGCTTTTAATATTCTGTTCTTATATTGAATTTCTGGGATCTTGATGATTATGTGTCTCGGTGTAGCTCTGTTTTGTTGTAGGTGGCTGGAGCTCTGTATGCTTCATACATCTGCATATCATTTCATTTTCCTATGTTTGGGAAGTTTTCTTTAATAATTACTGTGAATAGCCTTTGCAGTTCTTCTGTTTTGACTCCTGCTTCTTCATTAACATGCTTTATTCTTAAGTTATAGATCCTCTTGTCGTCCTCTCACCTTTGTATCTTTACTGCCTGCTCCCTTATTATTTTTAAGAGATCTTCCCTTTCATGATCACACATTGCAAGCCTGTGTTCAATTTTTGATAGTCTAGCTTTGGTTTCTTTCAAGGAGTTTTTCCAACTTTCTATGGAGTCTTTAGTTTGCTGGTAATCTCTTTGAATCTGCTTTATGAATTCTAGGTTTGCTTTATATTCTTCATGGAACATTTCTCTCCTTTTGTGTTCCTCCATTCTTCTGTCTGTGTCTTCTTGAGAGATGCCCAGTCTTTCTTTTATTAATATATTTATCTCTTCTTTAACTTGAATTAATATTTCAGTTTTGATCTCATTTATGAGGTCCCAAAGATATCTCTTTATGTCCACTGATGCTGTGTTTGAAGTTGCATTTTTGCTGTCCTCAGTCTCTTTTATATTTCTTTTATATTTATCTCTCCTGGATCAATATTCTCAGGGTTGGGAACTGGGGCCTTTTTCTTATTTCTCCCTCTCGTCATGTTTTTGGTTCCTTCCATACAAGTATATAGTGTAATTCCCAGCCCACAGGCTAGGGGCTTCTGCCCTCTGCCATCTGCTATCAAGAGTGAAGTGCAAGCAATGGGAGTATACGCTGGCTCCTCCCCCCCGGGCCAGTGGACCTTTGTGGGCCTTCACTGTGTCATTGTGTGCAGCACTCAGGGAACCAATTGATTTGTGATGACCCACTGAGTCCCAGCCCAGTCCAAGCAGATCCCACCAATCCGCTCTGCAAGGGGAGCAACCAACTGAAGCCGCTTCCTTACAGAGCCAGGGCTTTCCTGCCCAACTCCAATATGTCATCTAGTTGGTTGCCTCTTTCCCGTGGGAGGGTCCCATTCCCATCACTCACCGTGTGTTGATGCCATTCCCGAGAACTACTGGGCTCCCCGACCTCGGACCTCAGTGCAGCTGCAGTGCAAATTCACAGTGCCTCTAGGTGGGTCGCATGCAGGCCTGGTTCTGGGTGAGCTGCCGTGCAGGGCTGTTCAGTTCCACGCTCAGGGCGGCTCAAGCCAGTCGCTTTGGCGCAGGTTCGGGTGCTCAAGTGGATCTCGGGCAGGAATTCAGGCGGCTCGGCGAGAGTGCAGTGCTTGCTGATCTTAGCTTAGCTTCTCTAATGTTAGCCCCGGGACCTTGTATTCCAGCAGTTTCTTTCCCTTCATTTTCGTCCTGGGTTCAAAGAGTCCATTTCCCTCTGTTTGGATCTCTCCAGTCTGTTCTATTCTGGCATTTGAGCTGTGTCTCTCAGAGAGGCTCCATATCCTGCTACCTCCAGGTTTGCTATCTTTGAAACCTCCCTCCGGGCTGGGAATTTAGCTCAGTGTCCTAAGCACCTACCTGGCAAGTGTGAGGTAATGAGTTTGATCCCCTGACCAAACAAAAAAAGAAAGAAAGAAAAAGACAGAAGTGAGATTAAAAATAATATAATTAGTTACAAAGTTTTTTTCTTAACATTGAAATTTTGACAATGTCTCTACTCCAATATACTCTGCATCCAGGTGTAGAGGAGAAGCTGTTAGGGCTCTAGGATGTTGGTCATTGTGTCAATTTGAGAACTTGGGAAGTTTAACTAAGTGACTCAGCAGGTGACCAGAGTCCTTCCTTTGTAACATCCTCAGCCTGTGAAAGGGGAGAGGGTAGATGGTGGGAGTGCTACACCCAACCAAAGGGCATAGCCTGCTTACAGTGTAAGGGAGGAAAAGAGGCTTGCTCTTTCACCCTTTTGCTCCGTGCCAAGGCACCCTGCATTGAAGCCAGCTGATTACAGACTGTGAGCTAAAAAACCTTTCCTTAATACTGGGCATTGGGCATTTTTTCTCTACAGCGACAGAAAAGTAACCCACACAGAAAATAGGAGAGAAGTCAAAATTGTTTTCCTCTTAAAAAATAAAACCCATTATGCTACAGACAGTCGCTCCTGGCCCTAGGGTAGCCTTTGTAGGATATCTTAGAGAATGCCTTATAATTATTTTTTATTTTAATAAATAAAACAGAAAAAAAGGATAGAAATGACATAAAATTTCAAAAAAATAGTAAGAAATTAACCCTAGTTAATATATCGCATATTGTTATCTTGGAATAGTTGTTCAGGTTACAAGATCTAGGCATAAGAGAATGCCTTACAATTATTATTTTAAACACAAAAAAACCTATGCAGCATTTGGAAAGATAGGCAGTACCAAACAAATAATGGAAAGAAAACTTTCAGAAATATTTTGTGTGTGGTGGGGGAGAGTTGTGTTTTTATTTTGTTTCAGGTAGGATTGGTATGTATGTGAACAAAAATTTGTTAATCTAATTTTTGTTCATTTTTTAAAACTTCTGTTTGATAAACATTCACTGGAGGCTATAAAATGAACACAGTAATTCATGCTATTACAGAAGCTAATTTTGATTTAATGTTATGGGTTTTCTAATCAATACACTGCAATACATGTGCTATACAATTTGCTAGTATCAATAAGGATGTAGGAAAACTGAAATTCTAATTGGCTACCAATGGAAATATAAATTGGATCAACTACTACTAAGAAACAAAAATGTATATAAAGGACGTATATGTATTTCTCCTGGACATGGGCATTTGTCAAATAGTGGGACTACTAGCACAAAGGGTCCAGTAACTGTATTTGGTATGATCATGCCCTAAAGAAGTTTCCTCATGTGTCCTCAAGGAATTATTCTTGGGAATGATTTTTCAACCTTAGTAAGAAAATTATAATCAACCTAAAAATGTAACATCAAAAGAAAAGGCATATGAATTGTGATCCACTCACCCTTCACATAAATTTTAATCTTTATGTTAGTTTAACATATTTTATACAGTGTTAATCTTTTTTTGTGGAATCTGAAAATATAAACATACATTGTTTACATGTATTCAATGTGTGATTGGAAGACACTGAGTTAATTTTAATGAGTTATGTGTATGTACTATAATGATTTGTAAAATTTAGACATTCACAGTATTTTATGATCATTTCATGTTGATCAACTATTTACAGCAATTTCTGTCAATAAAAACATTATAATGTGTCATCTGCCTTATTCACTGGATCTTACACCATGTAACTTCTGGCTCTTTTCCAAAGTCAAAATGTCCATCAAAGATAAATATTTTGAAGCAGTTTAGGCACCACAATAGCACAACTAAAAACATTCAAGAAAGGACTTCCATAACTATGTCAGAAAGAATGATGGATAAGCATGTTCCAAGCAAAAGGGAATATTTTAAGGTAGATTATGGTAATGATCTTTTTACTGTAATTAACTTTTAAAATGTAGTATTAACTGCATTTTTGTCATATCTTGTGTATATTTGTATATAAAAAATAGAAATATACCTACATAGAAAGAAATATATGTATATATGTTTATAGATACACAAAAATTTATATCACATTTACCTATGTTTTAACTAAACATTTTAGTTATAAAACACATGTAGGAAGTGATTATTTAAACAAAAGGAAGAGAAGAAAATGCATTAAAAATGGTGTACAAGGGTTTCACTGTACCATACTATTATATGACTTCACATTGTAAATGAAATATTAAAAATCAATTGATAAATTGACATGTTTTAATGAAAGTTTACAATGGGTTCTAGTATTTTCAGTAGATTATTTTATTACTTTTATATATAGATGAAATACTTAATAATTACAAAATATATTAAATATGTTTCCTAAATTGAAAATCTGGCAAACTTTTTAAGATGTCTAGGGAAATACACACAAAAAAATTATACTAAACTGCCAAAAGCTACTGTATAAAGAACTGACCTTTCCACATTTTATATGGGTTCCACTCTGGGAAATAAAGTCCATGCTGGAATCCTTTCTTTGACAGGGCATTTTATGTATGCATGTATGTATGTATGTATGTAGGTAGGTAGGTAGGTAGGTATTTTGGCACTTTAATCAATGTAAGATGATTTACCTTTAAAATAGCTTGATGAATAGAGAGTATTCTAAGATCAGTGGCAACAAATTTTATTTTTTGGTGTAGAGACCAAAAATAATTCCTCTTCTGACAAGGTAGAGAGCTCCAAGAAGACCAAAAAGTAAAGTTTCCATTCTAAAATTTTAAGAATGCTGACAGGAGTAAAGCCTGGCTATAACTCTACCCCTACAGCTTTTTCATGAAGCACAGAAAGAAAGTGCCCAAAAAATTGACCACATAATTTCAATATCTTCTCTGGATAACTTTGGTTGTTTGGGTCATTTCGATTTATGACTAGAAGAAAATTAAACTCAACTTAGAAAGACATTAATCTGCTGCAGAGGATTGTGAAGAGTAAATAATATTTCTTAAGCTATGGTTGCTTTTCTCATCATTTTCTTTAATACTATCATTTTTATTTGGAAAATTTTAATAGCAACATTTCAATTAAACTTTAATACTCCCAGCACTAAACTAAATTAAGAGGATCTTGACTGTGGTACTGAACATTTTATCTCCTTACTTGGTATAAAATAGGCTTACTTACATTTTTTCTATTATTCTTAAAATTTAACTATAATCCACAAGAGAAGAGATATAAATGTTCCCATAATACTTTATTTCTCATATACTGATTTTAACTCTTTTCAAGTGCTGTATTTACATAATTCGCAAGATTATTTTCTCAAGAACAAAACCATTTCTAAAGCCCTGCGGATTCTTCTGTAATAGCTCCCAGGAAAGCATGTGTTCCAAAGTACAAATAAGAAGTTAATGATAGATTGTGTGAAGGGAATATAAATGTGACTCCGAGACAAGATGCAGAGCAAGCCCTGGCCTCCCACATGGGACACCTGTCTGCAGCATAGGTGGATGGGCAGAAGCTATGTCTATTTCGGCAATGGGCTTGACCTTCACTCAGGTCTCTGGGACTCTATCCAGCTTTGACCTTTCTCATGTTACAGTACCTGCTCACTGAATCTAAAGAAGCCTAACTCAGCTGTGTGAACACGGCTCTTTTGAGCATTTCTTCTTTTCAACATAAAGCAATTTGATTCAAGGAGAGAAAATGATACTGTGCACAGGCTTAAGTTAGTTTTTGAACTTTAGTTCTATTTCTCACAAGGCAAAATTCTTTGCTCACTCTGAGTCGAAAAGGAGACTTCTCTTTATCTGTGGGGTTGTAATTTTACATTTGTGGCCAAATCCCTAGAGAGTAACAATAAAATGAAGCATCATTGGAAAGTTCCATGTGAGAACCAGTATCCCTGTTACTTGTGACACTTCTATGACTACATCTATAAAACTACCATTTTGGACCAGTACTCAAGATTGCTATTCTTTTATATGTAAGTGAGAAAAATAAAGCTGACCAATCCATTGTGTTTAAAATATATGTTACTAAGTTAATTGGAGAGCTAAACAAACAAGTGTATTTTTGAGAGCATAATTAATTAATTTTCATACAATCACTACAAAATGTTACCAGCCTTTTGTGTCATGTAAATAACTTGGTTAAGTTGTGCAGTTTGTGATACAAAACAGATTAAGCATCTATGTCCAAATACAAAATATTAACTTTGTCTATTTTGTTATCCCACTTGAAGTACTAGAACTTAATAATTGAGGGGAAAAATAAAAGGATTATATGCCTTTCTATACATTGATAAAATGAAATTTTTATTAATATACTAGATTTATGGAGACTTTCAAAGACAGTCTGTCACCCTCCCTGAAGAAAGCTTATGAGTTGATACCAGTAAGATGTACTAACTGATATCAGACATTCTCTTAAAAACAACCTGAAAAGTTTGGTTTGATCAAAAAATGCTGGTGTAAAGAGACTGTAAAGCAATCAGGGCACTGAGGATTTGGAGAATTGAGATTCTGAGTTCCTGAAAAAAAGAGCCTCAAAGAAATGAGCCTAACACACTTAATGCAGTTTCCCCTCAAGATGTTTGCCGGTTTCTAGCTGTGCACATACACTATAAAAAGACAAGATTGGGGAAGAAAAAAAAAGTAGCTTCTAAGAAACTATAAAAATAAACAGAGATTTTTGCAGTTTCTTAGAAACAAATATTTCAGTTCAAGATTCATAAAGGAAAATGGAAATTGAGAACAACTTTGTCTGCCAAGATCCCTAAAAGATTGACAGCAGACTAAGAGTAAGTTGAAAATATACAACTTCATGAAAAGCAGCAAGACCAAAGTGCAGACTAAGATATGCACAATCCTGGTTGACTGTTAAGTGACTCAACCTGCCTTCTACTTTGGTTGATATAATATGCAGAAAGAAAAGTGTACATATAAGTGTGTATGTATATGTTTGCCTGCCTCTATATGTGGTATATGTGAATAATGGAAATCACTGAAATAGTTAGAATAGAGAAGGTATATACTACTGAATTATCAAATTTACAAAACTAAGACACATAATGTATTTAAGCTTTGTAGAAAACATAACATCATCAAGTACCAAAGTTGACCTTTTGCTGACCTACAAATGAACATTCAGTAAAAGACTAAAATCATACAATGTATATTTTCTGACTATAATGGAATTAAGAAACAAATATCAAAAGGATAATATGACAGGTTTTACAAGTGAATAATATGTATCTCTAGAGTAAAGAAGAAATTTAAATTGTAAATTAGAAAATATTGCCAATAATAGTATATTTTAGCCTATAGAATGCAGTGCTTAGAAAGAAATTAATAGGTTTAACTACACAAAGAAAAAAATAAGATGAAAAAGCAATTATATAAGTTCTCATTTGAAAAAATAACAAAATATTTTAAGAGTGCAAATCAATGAAATAAAAATAACATGTAATTTCCAATGTATTTACTAAACATTCATTATTTTACACTGATTATAATAATAATAAACCCTTAGCAACTTGATGAGTAAAATGGAAAATGCAGTCAAAAGTATCAAAAATGAAAGAGGCACTATTAATAGATGCATACACATTAAAAAGTTTAAAAAGGTGAATAATTTTAGTCTAAGTATTATACTTGATGTTAAAATTAATGATTTTTTGAAAAATAGGTTACCAAATCTGATAGAAGATGATACAGTCTAACTAGTTCTGTATCTAATAATAAAACTTAATCTGTATCAGAAACTTGTAACAAAAATATCTACAAGGGTGCCTAAGGTTGCTAAGTTACTCTACGACTTGAGTAAAATATTTATCCAGTTTTATACAAAACATTCTAGAGATTAAGAAACAACCATTTCCAAATGTTCAAGAGGCTACCTTAATCCATAAAGCTGTCAAGAATATAAAAGAAAAGGAAATTATGGCTCATGAATATAGATAAATTCCTAAGCAAATTAGTCTGAAATTCCAATGTGTATAAAATAGGTAAGACCACATAAATTGATTCCAGGACTGTAAATTTGATTTAAAATGTGAAATTCAACATAGATTGCCACATAGACAGAAGAAAAGTTAAGAAGTATAACCACTTCAATAAATGCAAAAACACAAATAAACTTTAGTACTTATGCAACATAAAAACTCTAACCATGCAACTAATAGAAATGAACTTGTTTTCTGTTAAATTTTTACATGTATCCACTCACACACATACATTTATAACAAACAATGAGCCTAATGTGAAATACTGAAAAATATGTTTCAGTCAGGCACTGAAAAATGTTACTGTTATTTGAATATTGCATTTTATTTTCTGCCCTGCACATTAAGGAAGAATAAATCTATAAAGTTAACATGATTTAGATACAAATAAAAGTATCAGATTATTGATAGGAAATGAGACTTGATAAGTAGAAAACCCAGCACAAGATATAAACTACATAATAAGTAAATTTATCAAGGTCACTAGAAACAATATTACTATTGAAGATCAACTGTATTTCTATATGCTTCTAACAAATAACTAGGAAATGTTCTTAAATTCATAGTTTTTATAATCTTCAGAAAGTAGCACATATCTTGAAATAAACTTAATTGTTAGCACACATCACCTCTGAGGAGCTATCTGACCTTTGACAAAGGAATCAGAAATACACACGGGAGGAAATATAGTCCCTGTAATACACTGTGTTTGGAAAAGTGGTTATCCACGTAAAGAAGACTGAATTTAGACCTATTTCTCTTACTACTTCTCTCATAAAAATAAAAATGAGCCAAGAATCTAAATATATACATGTGAATCTATTTCCAGATTTTATTCTATTGATCTGTTGTCTATTTTGACACAAATATGATAAAATATTGAATGCATAGCTTCAGAGCAATTCATAAAGTAAGGTAATGTATGTCATTCACACTGATTTTTTTTCTTCCTAATTTTTTTATGGTTGTTGTAGTTTCTTTGCTTGATTTTAAGCAATTCTGTGTTTTGAATTTACATAAAGATTTTAGGATCAGCTTTTGAATATCTGTAAGAAACTATTGTCATTTTAACATATTATATTGATTAGATATAGTTTTAGATATATAGAGAGATGTCACTTATAATTTAAAAATACTGAGTATCCTAAATCATGAACATGCAACATATTTCCATTTATTTAGGTCATCTTTTTCTCAGCAACATTTTATCATACATTTCAATATGCTATTTATTCCTAGGCATTTCACATTTTATAGTAGGCTGGATATTGATTTTTTAAATTATGTTTTCCAACTATTCGTCAAAAGTATAAAAATTAATTTTACTTTTTTTTTGTACTGGGGATTGAACTCATGATCTCATGCTTGCCAGGCAGGCTCTTATGCTGCTGAGCTAAACTCCCAGACTCTAATTTGACTTTTGTATAGTGATCTTATATCCTGCAATTTATTAGTTCAAGTAGTTTCTGCACTTCAAAGGATTTTCTGTGTAAATGATTATGTTGTCTCTGATTTAATGGAATTTTATTATTTCTTTTGAATTAAAGATCCCTTTCTTTCTGTTTCATTGAATTGCCAAGCACAATAGAAGTTGGGCAGAAGAAATGAGATCAGATATAGCAGTCATGTTCTTTATCTTAATGAGAAAAGAGCAAGTATTGAGCAATTTGCTTTTCTACTTGCTAAGGTTCATGTTGTGTCCACTCTATAATGTTGAGAGTTTCCTAATATAGCTACTTTATTGAGAAATAATGTCAAAAATCCATTGGATGCCAAATACTCTTTCTGCTTCTACTAATTTGAATGCATGTTTTTTATTTATAGTTTATTAACATATAGAATATATTTAACGATTCATGAATGTAAAAGAAATATCATGTTCCCAAGATAAAATCAACTTTATCATTATATGTTAGCCTTTTGCATATTGTTGCATTTTATTTGGTAAAGTTTTGCTAAGAATTTTGCATTTATGTGTTTAAAGACAGCTCTCTTTGGGATTCTCCATGTATCTCCAAAGTTCCTCTCTGCACTGCCTCTTTTGTATCCTACTTGTGACATCTTTTTCTTCTTCCCTAGATTCTTGACTCTCCAATGTAGGGAGATCAAGTTCTTCCTGAGTTCTCCATCTGTGATGGTCAATCTTGATTGCCACATTGATGGCTTGCAAGATGTATATGAGATTAATAGAGCACACTGCTGTGTGTCCAGATAGGACATTAGGGGATGACACTGGGGCTATATGTGGTCCTTTTACCCCTTTCTCCTAGGATTTTTCTCCTGTTCTCTGCTTCTGGACACCATGAGGTAAATAGCATTTTGTGCCATGACTTTTTACTGCAATGTTTCTGCCTCAGAGCCAGTGCCCAGACTAAAGTGTCTGAAACTCTGAGACAAAATAAACAATTCTCTCCTTTAAGCTGTGTATATTGAACATTTTGTCCAAGCATTGACAAGGTGACTAATGTGGCTTCTCTATATGTAGAAATCAGAACATTTTTCTGGACAGTAAGCTTGGGCAAGGTTAGGGCTAACTTTGTCTCTTGTTTCTTGTATAGCACTGTCTTTAATTACTTAGGAGGACTATTTTTAAAGCCATAGTTTTAATATAATTTGTCTGGTTTTTATTTAAGTGGGAAGGTAAATCCAATTCCTATTAACCCTTAGTGAACCAAAGTAAGGTTAAACTCTCTATACATTGTTTAAAGTTATGCACCAAAACCACTCCTATGTTGCCTACTTAGGAAAAGTCATTTTCATTTATAGTTGCTCACACCAGAAACATGGGTTTGTCCTTGATACTTCCCATTTCCTCACTTTCACAGTCTGGCTGCTCAAGTCCTGACAAGTCTTCCCCAAAATGTATCACCAAGATATTTACTTTTTGCCACAAACATTGATGCAAACTTTGCTCCATTCATATCATGAATGGAAATGTGTACAGTATAAACCCTGAATGCATCAGTTATTCAGAATCCATAAAAAGACTGCTAGGTAGTTTTAGCAAAGCTTCTGGAATTCACAATGAAAAGCTTTCACATTTATAGTGGTCTGTATAACAATAAAAACAAGCTGCATGAAGGAAAACAAAGAAAATAAAATTTTGAAAGACAGGAACAAAGAGAAAATCACATACTTTCTTCTCAATATAATTTTATAATCTGGATGGAATTATTTGAAAGCAAAGTACTCTACAGAATGAGAATATGTGTTTAAAGCTATCCCCTCACTCTCTAGCTCCAACAATGGGAAAAATAGCAAAGGCAAAGAGGACCAAGGCCTTTCCTTAATATTGTCTGCCATTCATGGAAGAAATGCTTATACCTCTAATATCATAGACACTGTCATGGTTTATGTTGGTGGCCCCCAGGCCTCATGTATTTGCATTGTGCATTTGTGATTGGTTCATTGTTTAGTGCTTGGATTGGTGGTGTCAGTGTTGCACCCTCCTAGGAGGTGGAGCCAGGATGTGATGTAATGGCAGGAAGAAGGTGTGTTTTTTTCTCTTGCCATTTTTTGCTTGCGGTTTGCAGCCACCATGAACTGCGGCCCTGCCATGCCACCCTGCCTTAAGCCAACTAAATATGGACTAAAACCTCCAAAAACTGTAAGAAATAAACCTTTACTTTCCCAAATTTGGGCATCAGGTATTTGTTTCAGTGATGAGTAAAAAGTAACTAAGACAGAATTTGGTACCAGGAGTGGGGTCATTGCTGTGACTATACCTGACCATGTTTTTCGAGAG
This sequence comes from Dolichotis patagonum, assembly GCA_004027295.1. NCBI lineage: Eukaryota > Metazoa > Chordata > Mammalia > Rodentia > Caviidae > Dolichotis > Dolichotis patagonum. The sequence goes on along the minus strand of PVJX010021611.1, from coordinate 5,992 downwards.
GCTTTGGAAATGGCTTGTGAGCAGAGTTGGGAAAGGTTCCGACTTGTCGCCTGGATGCCCAAAGCTGTAGCAACTTAGGTTGTTCTGTAGAGGAGATTCTGGTCAAAGCTCAGGAGACCAGAAGGCTGATAGAAAGCCTGATAGTAAAGACCGGGCTTGCGAGGTTTCTGCTGGGAAGGAGGACTGTATTGGTTGTTGGACTCCCTATTATATGTGTTATGGCTTGGCAGAAAGTTTGTCTGCATTTTGCTCATGCCCAGAGACTTTGCCTGAGACTGAAATTAAGGGTAATGGACTGATTAATCTGGCAGAGTAAATTTCAAGGCAGTCAAATGTTGAGGCTGTGGCATGGTTATTGTTGGAGGCTTTTAGCCAGATCTATGTTTCAAATCAAGAGCAAAGAGCCCAGCAGGATAATTTAAAACACTGTGAATTTGGCCAGAAGAAAAACTCCAGTAAAGCTGTAGATTATAAAGATAGAGCAGAGACTTTGATTGCTGAGAAGAAACAGAGAGATAAAAAAGATGGCCAGGGGGCATCCCAGGAAGCAGCAGGTCTCCACCCTTTGCAGCCCCAAAACTGCAAAAGTGAAAGAATTTTCTCAGATGAGAAAGATTCAGAGCACCATGCTCCAGAATGGCATGGGAGGCCACATGAGATTCCAGAATGGCAGAAGCCACATGCGGTTCCAAAATGATGGCAACATAGAAAAGCTTTTCTTCACAATCAGGTAGACAGAGCCCAGCAATCCAGGCACTGGACCCCTATAGCCAAGAGAGATAAAAGTCTGGCTACTGCTCCAGTTGGCAGCAGACCTTGGCAGCATCCACATGGTGCTGATTTTAGGTGCAAGAAAAATGCACAAATTCTGAGGGTAAGATGGCTTCCACCTCAATTGCAAAGGGCCTGGGAGGCCAAGCAGTGTGCTCCTGAGAGGGCAATATGTAAAGATTTAAGGATGAAGCCAAAGGTGCAGTGGAGACCCCAAAAGTTTAAAAAAGCCAAGAACATGGATCATCCAAGGAAAGCTGCAAAAACTGAGCAGAAAAGGTTTAAGAGAGAAGCTGTGGGAGCTAAAAATCCCTAAAAGTGCCCTGGGGGTGAAATCACCCAAGCCTTTTGGAGCTTGCAACCAGATTGCTTCAAATGTTGAGCATAAAACTCTAAGACTTAATGTTCGCCCTGCTGGATATTGGACTTGCTCTGTTTCCAATACTTTATATTCCCCCATTTGTAACTTTTATAATGGTAATGTTTATGTTGTGCCTTTGCATTTCAGAAATGTTTAACTTTGTTTCACTTGTACAGGGGGTTACAGTTCAGAGTTTGCCATAGATATTGGAGGAGACTTGAGACTTAGACTTCTCGGCAATGCTAAAAATGTTAGGACTTTGTCAACTTTTGGAGATGGACTAAATGTGTTTTGTATAAAGGTTGTACATGAATCTTTGGGGGCCGGGGTGGAATGTCATGGTTTAAGTCAGTGTCCCCCAGGCCTCATGTATTTGCATTGTACATTTGTGATTGGTTCATTGTTTAGTGCTTGGATTGGTGGTGTCAGTGCTGCACCCTCCTAGGAGGTGGAGCCAGGATGTGATGTAATGGCAGGAAGAAGGTGTGTCTCTCTCTCTTGACGGTTCCCACTTGCGGTTTGGAGCCGCCATAAACTGTGGCCCTGCCATGCCACCCTGCCTTGGAGCCAACTAAATATGGACTAAAACTTCCAAAAACTATAAGAAATAAACCTTTGCTTTCCCAACTTTGGGCATCAGGTATTTTGTCTCAGCGATGCGTAAAAAGTAACTAAGACAAACACCTACTGATTAGTAAACATGCTATCCATTCACAAAACCTACTGAATGACTGGGTGTTTACTTTGTTCTAGGATTTCAAATTCTTGGTTATATTATAAATACAATCATTGCTCTCAAGTTTATTTTCTAATAATGAAAGTAGACTTATAAACAAAAACTCACAAAGTATTTCAGGAAAGCTCTTTTTTAAGTGATAAGGCTCTCCTTTGAATTTGCACAATCTCAAAGTGCAAGACTGAAGGTTCCAGGCATGAATAAGTATTTCCACAAAGATTATCTTCTACCACAAAGTAATTCTATCTAAAAACTACAATTTGACCACTTATGCAATCAAAATGATTAAAGTGCACTTTATTACTGATTTTGATGAAACAGAAAATCAGTAGAATACATAAAACCCTGTGCTTAAACACTTCAGAGAAAAGTAGTCTAACTTAAAGAATAGAAGTGATCAGTCATGGACATTTATATACTCAGTAAATGTCATATATTAAAATATAAATACACACACAGATTTATCTGTATGTGTATACAGAATACTCACTGCAGACAAACTTAGAAGAACTCGGGGATTTAGCTTAGCAGCATAAGCATCTGCTTGGCAAGTGCTAGGTCGTGAGTTCAATCCTTGGTACAAAAAAAAAAGACATAAAAAATTATAATACTAGTTTCTATGGGCTAGGGATTTAGCTCAGCAGCATAAGCGCCTACTTTGCAAGCACATGGTCGTAAGTTTGATCCCCAGTACCAAACCACCCCCCCCAAAAAAGAACTATATAAATTTACATACAAGAGAATCATATTCTACAACTAGGAAAAAACATTTAACATAGTAGAAAAGGCATTTAGTAATTTCACTTAAATAAAAATTACATACTTAAAAGAATCTATTAAAGATTTTATGGTCTCTACAAAGAAAGTCATATATATTTTATTGAAATATGTAGATATAATGATGTAATATAGATGTAATATAATCAGATAATAAAATATTCCAACAAATGCAGAGCCATACCTGGTCTCAAATTGTCAATGGTATTTCTACCTCATGTAATTGTTCTATTAAAAATATTAAACATTTATATGTATTAAATTGATATAAAGTATTCTAAAATTAATGCCTTTGCAGTTTGCATTGATATCATACTCAAAATGTGATCTTTTTGCTACATCAGGCAATGAAACTAAGATATATATATATACATATATATGTATATATATATATATATATATATATATGATACAGAGAGACAGAAATAAAAAGACAAGCAGATTACTCAATTTTCAGACTGCATCCAACTAAGTAAGAAAACTTGTGGTATAGACAGATGGGAATTCAGAACAAATTCTGTCATTACCAAAATCTCAGTTTTCTTTTCTATTAGATATAATAACGGTAACCAAACAATTAGCCATTGGGAAGACTGAATTAGATAAATGCATAGTGCTTGCATGCTTGGATTTGACAACTACACATCTCCTCACAAGTATTTACAGGTTGTATTTCATTTCTGTGTTAAATGGCCTTGTAGTTTCTTTACTGTAGTGTTAACTAGCACATTCACCCAGCAGAGCCTAGTGCCCACTATGTAAGACTGAGTTAAAAGCAGATAAGCAGCTGCTTCAGAGCCCTGCTATGGTATTGGCAGGTAGATGTGACAGCTATTTTCTTCCAAGAGTCTTAGACTAGCAGAAGGTTTATACAGCTCTTGGGCAGAAACCTGGAGAAGCAAGGCAGACTGAGTTCCAAGATGAAAGAAGCATGTGATTAACGAGGAGAGAAGACACTGTTAGCACCAAGTCCCCCAGTGACTTCTATGTAACTGATTCCAGCTTGAAGCATCTGTTCTAAATTTTCTACTTTGGTCCATATCTTAATAGACAATTCATATATGCACAGAATTAGTTATAATTCTATCCAATTTTTCTAGCAAAATTCACTACTCTGTGGTTAAGTCACTATTTTGTGATCAAATAAATGAACCCCAAAGTTTTCATGCATGGCTGTAATTCCAGTTGGGATCTTCAAGACTAGACTGCAAAATTTGTTGTTTAAAAGGTATCAATTTATAACATACAATTATTGTAAAGCTTGAAAGAGTGAATACTTATATGATTCATGTTCGATTAAAAAATAGCAATTATTATAATAGTTGTCTGCAGACTGTAACAGAGAGATTCTTGGAATGAAAATTTCAAGTGGATTAAACCTCCAGCAAAGCAGCAGCTGGAGTGGTGGAATGGAAGATGTTTGTGAACTATCACAGCATTTGGTCAGAGTAGAAAGAGGAGGAAACTAGTAGAAGCTAGGTTTGGAAAGATGAGTTCAAGAACTAAGCCATACAATTCATTGAATGACATACAGTCTGGGTCACAATTTTGAAGAACAGGGATTTTGTGACGTAGACTGACCTTAGCTAAATCGAAATTATATTAAGTACGAGGTGAAAATTTAACCTTTGACTTCACTTTTGTTTGAATAATTGCATTTTTAAACTTCTCTAAAGTTTTTCTGATAAGATGAAAAATATTCTAAACATAGATAATGGTGGTAGTTGCCCAATTCTGTAAACATTAAAAACCATTGAATTGTATACTTGAATGAACTTTGGATATGCAAAATAAATTCATTAAAAAGTGGGAGGAAGAAAATAACTTCCTGTTAATTAAAATTCTGGGAAGCAGTATAAGAAAGTAGAAAGAAGAATTGCATAATCTGAGAAAGCAGGACACACATTTTTGCTAGCCAAGTCATGTTGGATGATACTTCAGAGCCGAGAGACTTGCCAGCAGCAAATTATTTGACAATTTTGGAATTATTTTCCTCATTGTTATAGTGATGTGTAACAGGCATCTTATGATTTTGCTAGGATTGAATGATAAAATAGATTTAAATTTCACAGCATGGTCCCAGGATAACTACTCAGTCCATGACAACTATCATTTTAATGTTGTTATTTGTAAACCTGCAGTGCTCTGAGACACTAATGCTATGCAAAGCAGCATGATAAATTTTCATGGTCCCAGTAATGTAAACCTAAGACCTAAAGCAAGGCTGTGTTTGTCCAGGGCAGAGCCGCATGTTGACACCTGGGCCATTCTCTGCCTCCTGCCCACCAACTACTGTCACTCCTACGCAGTCCTGTGTAAGCAAGAGAAGCATGAGCAGTTCTTTCCTAAGTATTTCAGCCAGGGAATGTGACACCTGATAAAATCTTGTTGATTTTCTCTTTCCTCCACTGCCAATGATGTTTCTCACAAAAACTGTACCTGACAGACTTCTTTCCAGGTCAGCAGAGACTTCCATACACACCGCCTTGCATTATTTATTTAAGGAGGGCGAAGCAGACAAAGAAAAGCTATATCTGGAAGCTGAAATTTTCGGGGAGAACAAAAGTCAGTCACTAAATCCAGAGGCTTCCATGCTACAGAAGCAAAGCCATCATAATTGGAACTTGAATCAGTTTTCTGTAGTCTGTAAAAAGGGAGCCTGAGATTTTAGTTAATTATTTTATCTTATTTGATTTTACATAAACATCCAAAGATTACTATTGTCATAAAAGTATTTAACAAAATTTTGATCACTTCTAAAGCACATGTTGACATTTTAGTGCAGCTCTAGTGACATAATGAAGGGTAGTCAACTATAAATATTGAAGATTTCCTGCATACTTGCCATTTTCATATGATTTCTCCTGTAACTTACATAATGGTACAGTGACAAAGGTGGTATCATTGCCATCGCCCCTGCTTGTTAATGAGAAATCAGACCCATAGAGGAAGGCGTCTCATTTAAATTCACATTACTGGTAAGTGACAAAGACAAGGCACTAATCCATGGCTTCTGCTCTGTGCTGTTATCCTAACCTAATTGCCAGAGTGCTATTGAGACTTCACACAATTCGTTTTTTTTTTAATTTGAAAGAGAATAAAACAAAAGGGGGCAGTACAGAGCAGATCAGAAGAGGACAACATAGGCAATGCAGTACTTTACATTAAGTCAACTGGATATCAACAGGAGCTAACACCATATCTCTTACTCTGCTATAGTTGAGCATAGTTTCAAATACAATAATATCAAACATAACACAATAGTATAAAGCCATGCATAGAGTGAAAGAATTACAGGGCTTTCTGAACCGAATAACAGAAAATGTTCAATGGGTACTGTAATATCT
>PVJX010021610.1:0-31671 GCA_004027295.1 Dolichotis patagonum | reverse complement strand
AGGGAAAGTATCCTTTTTGTTCTTTTATCCCAGAGAGCTGTTATGAATGTCTGAGTTTTGACAGGACCTAGATCCCTGTTCCTTCATTATACCTGGGGGTGACATCCCCTATTACAGAAGATGCACACAAGAAAAGGGACTTCTTGAAGGAGATTGTGTCAGTACAGTCTCTTCAAAAGAATTCTTTTTGTCATGGAGGAAACAATCCAGATAGTTTTACATATTAATAACCACAATAACTGCATTAAGATCTCAAATCCCAAGTGGAGAGCAAGACCTCAGAACAGGGTGTGGCTGTGCTATCAAGCACTCCTTTGGCTTCCTGGATCCTCTGGCCTGCATTCTGGGGCACACCTGTCCCAGGATGAGGGGTTTCCACCCCCACTGCAAGGGTTTGCAAATGTGAAAGCTCACCTCGCAAGAGAGTGGGTTATTTTCACAACTGTTTGCACGTGCTGAGTCATGTGCAAATCGTTGAGGCTGGACATGGCAGAGCAAAAAAGACCATGTAATTTATTAAATGCATGCAGCGTTTTGGCTGTAGCACAGACCTGTGTTTCTGGCCAGAACACAAAGAAAGCAGAGCTGGAAGCACCTTGTTTGGACCCATCTAATGGCGCAGACCTTATACCTAGGAGAGCTTCTCTGTCCCCTGTGTGAGGTGGTAGTGTTGCAGAATTCAAGAGACTGGAGAGAATGTGGATGAATCAGGAGGATTTGTTGAGTGTGCACCTGATTCAGTTGGACTTGTGTCCAAAGAACTGAGCACTGAACAAAGGAAAGACTCCCATATTTTACATGTTGCTAAGGGAATTGGTTTTCAGCACAGAACTTGTGGGTGCGCTGAAGGAGAACAGAGGCAATTTGTCAGGCTGTGGCAGTTTTGTATCTTGGTGTTCCTGCTTGGGCATAATAAGATGTTATGAGAATAGGAGATTATAAAATTTTACTTACAGGGACAAAAGTTCCTGTTTTTATCTGTATTAGAACAAAGAACAACATCTGTAGGGAGGGAGAAGTTTGAGAAACTTCTTTTCCTTTTAAAATCCTGCTTCAGTAGGGTGTGGCATGCTATCAAGGGTTTGGAAAAGAGCCAGGGACTCTGTTCTGAGAACTTGCAGGTGGGAGGGAAGGTGCTTTCTCCTGGGGGCAGCTCTCTGGAAAGCACCAAGACACCGAGGAGGACAGAGCTGGTGGCCGAGATCCAGGCTGCACCACTGTCTGGTTCATGCTCCTGTGCAAACTTTGATTCTTCATCTGAAGCTCAGCTGCCTCCACTGTAACCCAGGCACACAGCCTGGGGATGTGTCCCAGGCAACCCACTGTAACCCAGGCTCCTGCCCTGTGCCACTCCCCTGCACCATGGCTCAGGCCCCCGGAGCTGCATCCAAAGACACTTCTAAAACCAGAAGGTGCTACAGAATCACAGCAGTGCAATAGATTTAACTGTTTTCATAAATAACCATGCTCAGATTTAGAGGCTGCATGGACCATCTCCTCCTGCTGTCCACAGGAAGATTTGACTAGAGGTTGAGTTTCTAACCATGCAATACTTCTGTCAGTACAATAAAAGTGGATTATCAGAAAAGTAAAACAAAAAATGTGACATTCGAAGCATAAGCCCCTTCCAATTTTTATCACATACATTAGATGGGACATTGCTCTGTCCAGTTGTCATACCTTGGTGTCAGCTGTTCCACCATCACAGGTCAGCCCAGGCCCAGGGGCCCATTGTTTGAGTCACAGTTCCCTGAGCCAGTAATGGCCTTTCCTCCTTCAAGGCCCATAAGCATGTGTCTCAAAATATTTGGGGCAAGGAGGGAGACCTTTTCTTTCTGATTTGTTCCATGCCTGGCACCTGCGCAGAGCAGAGGTTTTTTGGTTCACCCTGCAAGGTGCACTCTGACTGCTCCTGCCAGTGCTATACAGGTCTCCTTGCCTGGGAATGGCGGGCAGGACACTTTTAGTGGGTAGCAACACTGAAAAATGGCTGGAGGAGGAGCCCCGAGGAAAGACTTTGTATGGGAATGCTGTGGTTCCTGACATGTGCTGACCTGAATGGCGAATCACTTAAAGTCTGCGTCTTAATTTCTTCACCTGCAAAACTAGACTAGAAGGGTTTGGTGACTGGGGATGACAGCATGGCGGACAGGTGGAAGGTGCTTCGTATGTGGTGATTTAATGGCCACTGTCACCATGAGCCTGTGGAGGGAAAATTATGAATCATAAGATGAACAGAGATGCTGGAGGAAATTAGCTATCACACACTGGGAGTAAGTTTTCAGGTCCATGGATTCACATTATGAGACCTGTTGGGTCAATAAAAAGAGGGGATGGTGCTAACAAGATACACACCCCAAGTCGCTTTCTTTAGGTTAAAAAATCTGGCCTGCCTGAGGCGTCCATTCCTTCAAATTAGAACATTACCAGATTTTACCACTAGGTGACAGCAAAGCACAACCCACCACCCTGCTTCCGTCTCTTGCCTTACCTGCTGCATTTTCTAGGGTCCCTGCAGTGGCAGACCTGGGAGGAAGCCACCGGACTCACCATTTCAACCCCGCTATCACAGAGAGGAGACAGAGAAGGGAAAAAGAGAACAACTAGCTCAAGCACATGCTGGACTTCTGACTCCCAGACCAGTCATCTTTTAGCCCTCTGAGTCTCTTCAGCCTGGGGGCAGCTACTGGGTGGTGACTCAGGTCTCAGGGTACATGTGCCAGTCTGGGGGTGCCCACCTGCCCTTCGAAGCTAGTGGTTCTGTAGAGCTGGGGCTCAGGGGTCCATCCAGAGTGGGCCTCACATGGGGGCATTAGAAATCTTATGAGATGTAATTTTTTAAGTGATCTGGTTAGATACCTCACACTAGAGTGTGGATGATTTTTCTATGAGGATTTATAAAGTTTTAAGGCATTTTTTGTTTGTTTTTGGCAGTTCTAGAGGTTGAACCTAGAGAATTCTGGAGGCTGTGAAAGAGTAGAACTATCAGGCTAGAAAAACAAAAAGCAACCACCAGGAACGGAACAGAACCAGAGCCCGGGTCCTGATGGTGCTCATCTGTGGTGGGGAGGAGGTGCCATTTCAGAGGACAGTAACAAAATCAGCTTTTGCCCACTTTCTGATTATTCCTGGAGCTGACCAAGCCCTAGCTGCACGTTCTCAGCTTTACTCAAAAAATCCCCAGTCGATGGGTAGTGGGTCGAGTATTTCTGATGCTTTCTTGTGGAGTCTTCAAAGGATGTCTGTGAATTTTATCTTGGTGGCCCTCTGCTATCCCAGAGGCCCTGCTCCAGGGTTGAGATGCAGTCTTCATGTCAAACCTGAGGCTTCAACGATTGGCCACAGAATTCAGCCAGTTCTGACCAGTGTTCTGTTCGTACCTCCTGGGTTGTTAAGTGCAGTTGTTAAATTAAGAGTTCGTTTCCTTTAATTAAAAGCTTGATATACTCTTACTGAAGAATACTTAAAAAATTTTAAAAACCAAAAAAGAAGAAGAAGAAGAAAGTGAAAGGGTCCACACTCCCCTACCCCAGCCAACCACCCAAAGGCAACTTCTCAATTTCCTTCTGGTCTTTGGGATGTGTGTACATTTGTATAAAATTGGGACCATATGTCCGTACAGTTTTCTCCCTGTCTTAAAAATGAATGGTGTAAGTATTTCTTGAGCCATGCAGTTTTCCAAGTGGCCGTTCTGACAGCTCCACAGGACACAGTTCTGGGGATTCCTTGATGACTTAATCATTTCCCCATCACTGAACACTTGATCCTTTCCATTTTTTTGCAGCGGTAAGTAATCCTCCCCTAAGCATGTCATTACTCCGTTTCCTTTGCAGACGTGCTTTGTGTGTGGAGGTGGGATCTGTGGATTTGCACACTTCCGCGTGTCCCGACATGGCTTTCAGAAGTGTCTTTACACACATGTCGCAGGTTACTCTGCCTGGCAGGGCACAAGGGCACAGAGGCAGGGTGGATAGTGCCCCTGCTTGCCAAGCCCCAGTCTGGGTGTGGCTCTTGTCCTGGCCAGTCTGTGGCCAAGGTTGTCCCTTTGGCTCAGTCCTGTTTCTGGTGCTGGGCTCCAGTCCTGGAGATGCCTCTCTAGTGGGCTTCAGATCTGTTCCTGTGGCCTTTCCTTCAGGTCCGGCATGAAAACAGATGTGTGGCCCTGGAAAGGTGTCCTTGCTTCCATCAGGGCAGGGAGTTTGCCCCCGGAGAAACAGTGAAGGTCGGCTGCAACACCTGGTGAGGTCTGGGGTCCCTGCGGGGGCGGGAGGAAGAGAGGGAGGAGATGGTGGGGGGCAGACCCTCTGCTGGAAACTGGGTGCTCGTTCCTTTTCTCTGTGCCTCTGTTTCACTATCCGTGGAATGGGAGAATCTTCAGTATTGTCTGTGCTCATCCTGTGTACATGCTGCTATATGGATTAGCGTTTCTGTTCAGGGAGACAGATGGGGAGCAAGAGGACTCTGACCCATGTGGGCCACTGCATAGGTGACCAAGCTGCTTGCAAGGATAGAGGGCTCGGGAGAACCATCTTTGTGGGATGTTCTCAGGGTGCACATCACAGCATGGCGTGAGGATGGACGTGGCAAAGTTGCCTCTCATTCCTCCTGCCTGTGACCTCGGACTGGGTGCAGCCTTTGGAAGAGGCCCATATGGATGGGGAAGGGCTGCCTGAGGCCTGGGCTTCCCGCCTCTGACGCATGAGGGGGCCTCCAAAGGCAGCTGTGGTGACAGTGTGGTGGGGAGAGGGGCCCTGTGGCCATTGGTGAATCACCATAGATTTAAATACATAGCTGTGCGCACACAGACCCGGCCTGGCACAAGTTCGCAGCTCATTGTTATTTTCCAGACTCAGACCTTTCCTGCTTTTCTGTCTTGTTTCTCTGTTAGCCTAGAGAGATTTGTGTTGGTCTTGTCGAATTCTTTCCTCAGTCCTAGGCAGACTTGTGGCTTCCAGGGTGAGGCTGATGCATGGCAGGTGACCAAGTGAGCATCTGAGCCTCTTCCCTAACTGCCCAGATCACCTTGGACACCTCTTTCCCTTCTTTGCCTCAGTTTTCCTCTTAGAATGCAGAGCAGCAGCATAGCTTTTGTCTTTCCTACTGAGTTCTGGGTTGGGTTGTGGGTTCCTGAGGTGTCTGGAGGCCTGGGTGGCACCTGGGAACATTCTAGATCCTTCCCTGCCCAGCATGCATGATTAGCTCTCCGTATTCTACTCTCCTAGCATCTGTGGGGACCGGAAGTGGAACTGCACGGACCATGTATGTGATGCCACGTGCTCCGCTCTCGGCATGAGCCACTACCTCACCTTTGACGGGCTCAAGTACGTGTTCCCCGGGGAGTGCCAGTACGTCTTGGCACAGGTGAGGAGGGGTGCAGGGAGCCTCAGTCTGTCCCTAAGGGGGGATGGGAGCTGCTGATCTCACTTGGGGGTTTCCAGGTTGGATTCTGTCTGTGGAAAGAACTCTGGGGTCTGGTTTAACTGGAGTAATTTTCTAGTCCCTGAGAGAGGTGCCCGAAGAGGTAGGAAGTTGGAAACTCAGCATGGGTATTTCCCCGCTATCCCCCTGGAGACTTCTGTGAATGGTACAGAAACTCTTTGTTGACTAGGATCTATGTATGTGTAAGGCCACCCTCAGTCCATCACAGCTCTAATGTGGGTTAGAAAAAGACCCCTGTTCCTTTCATAGACCTTAACCGGGAGGCAGAGTTTGGGTGTGCAGCTGGCTGGATTGCGAGCCCCCACACCCTCCCTCCTGGAGCCTCCTGTGGGGAACGGCTGTGTGCAGCCCCCCTGATGGTGAAGACGACCCCTGGAGTTTGGGGCCGGCCCTGGGATCCCATCACGTTTTCCAGTATTCTCATTTCTAGCTGGTTTACTCTGAATGAGGAGGAGGAGAGGATAGGGTCACAGAAAAGTCATTCTGCCCAGCACAGGATGAGAAATTGCTCAGGAAACCCCAGCTAGTGAGTGAGGGGCGGGCACCAGGCTTCTCCCTCCCCACTTTTGGGTTCCTGTAAATTTCTCTTGCTGGTTGACAGCAAATGGGTCAATGAGAGAGATGAGACACTAAACAAATGTGGTCTCTCTGTCTCCAGTCCCCTGGGGCAGGATGGGTGGGCAGTGGTGTGGTGTGAAGAGAGGACCACAAATCTAGAGGAGCCTTGGCCCCACAGAGGGAACTGCGGGACCCATGGGGACTGAGGTCATTCCGCGTGCAGAGTTTACACCCACATCCCACCAGCCCTGGGGCGCAGGAGCTTCGGGGAGACAGGAAAACCTTGAAGCAGCTTCATGGGCACTGGCGAGCCCATAGTGTGGGGCTCAGAAAATGTTCCCCAGGTTGTGCATGGAAGCAGCTTTCTATTACCCGGCTGCCTCCCAGCCTCAGCATCAGAAACTACAGCTACCAAACTGGTTCAAATCCGGAAATAGTGCTCTCAGGCAGTATGAAGCATTTGCTTAGCTACTCTCTACTTCTTCCCATGCCTGAGAAACTTCCCCCGGGGGTCTGTTTTCACAGGTCCCAACCCAACTGTGCCCTTGTGGGTTGTTTGTTCTCCTTACCTACAACAGGCCTACTGTCCTTTTCTGGTGCTTTGTTCTGGGCCCCTTCCCTGTGCGCCCTCCCTTTGTGGGGTATCATCCGGCTTAGCTCTTTCCCTTCCCGCTGGAGACCGGAACAAGGAAAGCACGTGCGCCCTTGTTCCTGTTGACCTCCACGGCCCACTGACTCAGCCCAGACCCATTTAACTGAATGAGCCTGTGAGGGTGACAATGCTTACTTTAAAGAGGGGTGAATTGTGTGTGTGTGTGTGTGTGTGTAAGTGCAGGATGTGTGTAAATGTGCATATACAGTTGTATGTATCTATGTAGATGTGTGATAGGTGTGTGGGTGTCTTAGTTATATCTTTGTTGCTGGGACAAAATACCAGACAACCACAAGTTAAAGTTCATTTTGGCTCAGAGTTGAGATGCTCAGGACATGGCAGAGGAGAAACGGGCATGACGGACAGAGAGTAGAGCGGGACTAAAAGAGGAAGAAGGATATATACACCCTCCCACCACACCCACAGTGACCCACCTCTTTCTACCAGGCTTCACATCCCAACGTCACACTTGGCTATAACCTGTCAGTGACAACTACAGCACACCCACGATCCAGTCCTGTCCCCAAAGCCCCACCTGTGAGCACATGAGGCTCTCGGAGGACAGCTAGATAGAAGCTCAAACAAATGTGTGTGCATAATGTGTATGGGTATGTACGTACGTATGTATATGCATGTGTGTGCATGTATATGTGTGCGTGTGTGTGAGAGAGAAGGAGACAGAGAGAGAGAGAGAGAGGAAGGGAGGGAGGCAAGTGATGTGTTCAACATTACCTTATGTGAATACAAGGAGTCTTCTAGTGCTTCAGGTTGGGTGATTTGTCTTACCTTGCTCCATAGTAGTAGCCACCACAGGGGAACTATTTGCCAGCAATGCATCTCATTTTGCCTAGTTTTTTAGGCCCTTGACCAACAAGGGCCAGTGTTCCTTATTCTCTGTACCTAGGAGAGGAGATGCTAAGACCGGGACTGTGTCCAGGCCTCGCTGGATATATTCCTGAGCCAGTCACCCATAAGGGGTCAACCAGATGTTAGAGCTGCCTGACGGGCTCCATGATGGGATCTAGATGGCGGCTGCTCTCCAAGCACTGCTGCATCTCCCTCCCGTCCCCTGACTGTCTGTGGTGCCCCACGCCCCAGGTGCCTGGCTCCTGTAGCCTGGCTGAGGGAGGAGTTCAACTGGGACCCCTCCCAACACTGACACACACACTCACAGACTCACACACACACAGACACACACACACTCACAGACACACACGCATGCTCACACAGTCAGATGTGCACATAAGCAGATGTGGCAGTGTCCTATAATCTGTGTCCTGGGACCTGAGAGTTCAAGGTGCCATCTTCTGGTGTGGAAGAGGCAGGCAGGGCTAATATTCCTCTCTTGGTGCCTCTCTCTCCCCAGGACTACTGTGGCGGGAACCCCGGGACCTTCCGGATCCTGGTGGGGAACGAGGGGTGCACCTATCCTTCCACTGAATGCAAGAAGCACGTCACCATCCTGGTGGGAGGAGGAGAGATTGAACTGTTTGATGGGGAGGTAAGAGGCAGCTTTGTCGCCCCACGCTTGCATCCCTTTGTTCTGCTCTTGGCTTGTTGGAAGCACTTGTAAGCATTCACGGAGCACCGTGTGGATGGAACAGTGCAGCCGGGCTGACCAGAGCGGAACAAGCAATCAGTCAATATGGATAACAGCATCTCATTTTGGTTAAAGTGTGGATATGTGTGTCAGCAGGTGTGTGACTGTGTCTGCACCAGTGTGGGAGGAGCTGGGTGAGCATAAGGGTGTCCCGCTCAAGGGAGGGTGTGGTAACAAGGCCCCAAGTTGAAAGCCTGACACTGCAGATGGTACCAAACCCTACATCTACCATTGCTCCTGTACATACACATCTACGATAACGTTTAGTTGATGGATTATTGCTGTATGAATAATAATGAATAAAATAGAATTGTAACAATATACTGTAATAAAAGGTATAGGATATATACAATACATAAAATAATAATATAATATATATATTTTATTATTTATATATTTTTGCAGTATAGGGATTGAATTTAGGGCCTTTCCACTGAGCTATATCCTCAATCCTTTTTTATTGTGAGACAGGGTCTTGCTAAATTGCTCAGTTGCCCAAGCTGGGCAACTGAATGTGTGATCCTCCTGCTTCAGCCTCCCAGAGTGCTTGGATTATAACATTTATTGATGTAAAACTTTATGTAATAAAACTTACAAATCACTTATCCATGGAAATTTCCATGTAATATTTTCAGACCTTAGTTTAGCCATGGCTAACTGCAGCAAATGAAACCACAGATAAGTGAGGATTACTGCATATTTATATATTTTTAGTTTACTTTATGTTTTGCAGTTCTTCCCAGATGAACTTTATTTTTGGTGGTACTGGGGAGTAAAGAGAGCTAGACACACACTCTACCACTGAGCTGCATTCTCAATCTTTTAGATAAATATCTTTAAGAGCTCAGAAGTGAAATAAATCAGATCCCATCCTGTCTACTGAAAGCTTAAGAAATGGTTCTCAGGTTTCACAGGAGGTGCTGGTCTCAGGGCTCCACCCCGAGACGGTGGCTCAGTGGATCTGGGTGGGAGCTGGAATCTGCACCTAGCGTGGCAGTTGCCCCCAGGGTGCAGTTTCGGTTCAGCTGATCTGGCCACATGTGGCCCTAGGGAGACCCAAAGGCCTGGGCTCCAGAATCTTCATTTTGTTTTGTGACCTCAGTCTGCACCTGATATCTTGTGAACACCCACCGCTGACAAAGAGTGTGGGGAGAGACATCTCCGCCATCACACAAGAAAGCTGTTTAGTAAGCAAGATTGACTGTGGGTGGGCACCGGTGAAAGGCCACTTTGTGTAGGATGAATGACAGTGGGGACACGGATAGGCGGTGTGCAGGTGTGTGAGGGGCACGTCTGCACGTGTGAACAGCTTGCACACGGTGCTGCTCAGGAGCGCAGCTCTGCAGCCGCGACGGCTCTCCGCGTAAGCCTTGCTCATGCAGCTCAGAGTGGTGGGATGGGTCCTGAGGGTGCAGCTCTGGTGATGGATCTGCAGATCAAGGGCTTGGCTGGAGTCCGAAACTGGAATCAGCAACCACTGGTCTAGCACTGAGTTCCAGTACCTCTTCCTTTAACCCGGACTCCTGATGACAGTGGCTTTGGAGAGAAGGAGGTACAGGGATGCAGGAAGCTGAGTGTCTAGTGCTTATGGGGATAAGTTTTTAAATATATTGATGAGAGGTTCTTAAAACCACTGCCACATCAAAAACCTACCAAGGGACCACTGCAGTCAGTGGTCAAGGTTCAAAACAGCCCCCAATCTAGCACTGAGGGAAACCAAGGCAGGAGGATCACAAGTTTGAGTCCTAGTTGGGCACCTTAGGAAGACCTTGTCTCAGTATTTGAAGGGAATAAAAAGAAAGGGGCTGAGGAATAGCTCAGTGAATGAGGGCCCTGGGTTCCATCCTGAGAACTGGGAAGAAAAGGGCCTGCTTTCTGTGAAGCGATGGTGATCTGATGTTGGCTTTGTTGTGTTTTTAATCTTGTAATTATGCTTTTGCTGTGACCTTTATTCTTCCCCTTAAGCTTTTGGAAAGCAGTAGGTGAGATGGACACAGAAATGTCCAGTGTGGTGCAAGCCAGGAGGACAGAGCTCTGACTGCACACGGCAAGGGCTGTGCAGATTGTGGGCGGGTAGCATGCTGTGTGTGTGCATCTGTGCGGTGGAGACAGGTGGGTGATCTGGGGCCTCCCCCCGTTTTCCTGCCGTGTCTTCCTTTAGGTGAACGTGAAGAAGCCCATGAAGGATGAGACACACTTCGAAGTGGTGGAGTCAGGCCGGTTCTTCATCTTGTTGCTGGGCAGAGCCCTCTCCGTGGTCTGGGACCGACGCCTGGTCATCTCTGTGGTGCTGAAGCAGACGTTCCAGGTCTGTGGCCCCTCTTGCTTTGTCTTGTCTGGACCTTCACCAGCTCCTCTGTGTTGGGGGGAGGTGCTGCGCCTGGCCACCCCCTCCCCCACCATAAACCACAGAGTCAGGGTATCGGGTTGATCATGGCTGCCCCAGGGCTGCTGCATGTGGGCAGAAATGAGGGCTGCCCCCTTGGTGTCCTTGCCTGGCACAAAGTTTATCTGCACAGAGGAAAGAAGCGGAAGACTAGGCAATGTTAGCTTTTCTTTAGGCAAACTGATCATGAACAATATGATTATAACACTACAAAGTAGTGTTGCCTGACATGAGCCATAGACCAGCACTTTTTGACAGCTATTTATAAGTCTGCAGGGACAGGGGAAAGCGTTTATCCAGGGTCTGGCAGTTTGTTGAGGATCTGTTGGTTTCTCTACATTGTGTACACATCACTCTGGTGGCTGATTAGGCTTGGTAGGATCAGTCTTCACAAGCCCTTAGCTTGTACGGGCTGGGGAGGCTGCGTGGTCCTTGCTCCCTGTGTAATCCACCCCATTGATGAGCAATACTCAGTTACTTCTAGTGACACCTTACTTGGTTCCTGGCATATGCTAAGCACTGTATGTGGGTGTGTGTCTGCTCTCAATGTGCTTATCCAGGAGCAAGTGTGTGGCCTCTGTGGGAATTTTGATGGCATCCAGAACAATGACCTCACCAGCAGCAACCTCCAAGTGGAGGAGAATCCTGTGGACTTTGGGAACTCCTGGAAAGTGAGCCCGCAGTGCGCTGACACTAGCAAGGTATCTGTGGGGTCTGTGTGGATAGAGCCCAAGAGGCTGCCTCCTGGAACGTTCCCTATCTCCTGGTGTTGGAAGGTGGGAAGTGGGTGGCAGGAATGGCAGGTGGTGACAACTTGGGAACAAGGTCTCTGGTATCCTTCTGTGTCCCCCAGTTTCCCAACCTGATGTTGATGTATCTGTGCACCCTTCCCTGTCCCCAGGTGGTGCTGGATGTGTCCCCTGCCACCTGCCATAACAACATTGTGAAGCAGACCATGGTGGATTCCTCCTGCAGGATCCTCACCAGTGACATTTTCCAGGACTGCAACAAGCTGGTGAGAGCCTTGTGGAGGGAGGAAGGGTGGGTTAAAGGCTGGCCTGCGACAGCTGGGGTGTGGGGTTCTCTTGTGCACATGACTGACTCTGGAGCTCTGAGAGGACCCCCATTCGGATGACACTGAGGTCCTTTCTGTGGCTGGGAAACAGAGACAAAGTCAGCACCTTCTGAGGGAGACTGCGGCCACAGCCTCCTTCTGCACAGGAAGTGGCATCTGCCCACACTTCTCCTTTGACCTTGGTCTTAGAGTTTGTTGCATTTTCTTGTCTCACACTAGAGAAAGGAGCTGCTTTGCCTGTTAATTGCTTTGGGTCTCCAGACCTAAGAACTCTCCAATCATCCCTCATCCATGAACTAATAAACAAACAAAACCAATCCCATTAGTGCCCCCTTCTCGTCTCACAGAAACTCTTCTGGCTTTAACTTCAGTGGTGTTTAGGATTTCAAAGGGCAGTTAGGATTCTCTGGTCTGATGGCATCTGAGTTGAAAGGAGGAAGGCAAGGGTGGAAGCCAGGGCAAGTGGGGCCTCTGGAAGGTATTAGGGACAGTGATCTGCTTGACGAGTGAATTAATTTCTATCATAGCTCCCTGGAAGAGCCCAGGGTGTGCAGTAGAGCTGGGCTCAAAGCTTGGAAAGCCCACTTGTGTCCTACCTCCCATCACGCTTGCCCTCTAGCTCCTCAGTGGGATGACTTGAGTGGGTCCTGATGTTTTTCTACTCATTTTGCTACACTGAGGCCAAAGAAGACAGTGACCAGCTTTTGTGAAAACACCTAACAGCCGTGGGTCATGTACAGGTGACTGGTAGGCCAGCAGAAGATGCACACAGGGAACGCTTTTCTGAAATTCTCAGGCACATCACATGCTATGACAGGCTGGCTTGTTTCAGTCAATGTTTCTTGCTGCACTCTAGATAAGGAACTAGGAATCTTGCCCTTTTACCCATTTCCTTTTGAGGGAACCATACACATCTCCTACTCTGAAGGGCCCTTGTCCTTCTACTGACCCCCAGAACATCTTTGCCCAGACTGAGAGCCACATCTCTAGCTACTGCCCAAGGCCCAGGTAACCTGAGGCTCCTTTACAGGTGGACCCTGAGCCTTACCTGGACATGTGCATTTATGACACCTGCTCCTGTGAGTCCATTGGGGACTGTGCCTGCTTCTGTGACACCATCGCTGCCTACGCCCATGCATGTGCCCAACAGGGCAAGGTGGTGAGCTGGAGGACAGCCACACTGTGCCGTGAGTCCTGGTGTCCCCGTGGCCTCAGACAGCCTTCTCACCCCGTGCCCATCTAGACTTGGAGGCCCATGGGTTGCGGGGCACCTGTATGGGGAGGCAGGGCTTTAGCATGTGGATGGCTGTGCTAAGGGCCAGAGAGGACTGGGACACTGAGTGAGGAGTTCACACTGTGGTGAGGAGGAATCTGGCTTTAGGATGGCCTGTGGGGACTTTGCTTCGGGGCAGTTCTGAAAGAATAAAAGGGGTTGCACTCATGCAGTGAGGAAGTACATGTATGTCTTAGACATGACCATAATTGCTGGTACAAATGCATACATTTACATGGAGTCTTGCTTTCTTGGGTGCATGTGACTTCATGTTTTTATGTAGAAAACAAATCTAGACCATGAGGTTCCTGGCTTGGGTGCTTTACAAATCCACAAGTCATGACTATACGGGTGACCCCTTAGTTCCCTAGTAAAATTGCCACCTCTCTCTACTCACTCCTGTTGTTGCCTGTTGGTTTTGGAGTCATGGTCTTTTCTTCTGTTTGCACAGCCCAGAGCTGCGAGGAGAGGAATCTTCGGGATGGCGGGTATGAGTGTGAGTGGCGCTATAACAGTTGTGCACCTGCCTGTCCTGTCACATGCCAGCACCCCGAGCCACTGGCCTGCCCTGTGTGGTGTGTGGAGGGCTGCCACGCACACTGCCCGCCAGGTGAGGCCCATCCCTAGTGGCCTGGGCACCTGCCACTCCTGCTCCCTGTTCCTAGCCCTCTGCTTCCCTGGGTCCTTTCATCAAAGCTGGGCCAGCTCTGAGTTTTACCAAGATAAGTTCCTATCAGCTGCTACTGTGTGCGTGCGTGCGTGTGTGTGTGTGTGTGTGTGTGCGTGTGTGTGTGTGTGTGCATGCGTGTATAAAACCCAGGCTGTTGCACGTGCTCGGCATGAGCTCAACCACTGAGCTGCACCCCTACTGCTTCCTCTGCCATGCTTTTGTGGGCCTATTCATGAGTTTATCACACAGAGCAGGACTTCCTGCAGTGGGGGAAATGTGCTGATTAATTCTGGGGATGGCTAGTGTGCCTAAAGAACTGAATTTTTCTTAATTAAAATTTTAGTCACGACGTTTTGTTAATGGTGGTCAGATTGGACAGCAAAACTCAAGTTATTGAAACCATTCTTGTAAAGCTTGGAGGAAGTGAGACATAGTGAAGGAACCCCCACCCAGCTTTGCAGAGGGGTAAATCAAGGCATGAAAGAGGAAGGATAGTGAGGTGACCACCCAGGAGGTGACAGAGTTGGCTTTAGGGACAGGACTGTTCCCATTAGTGACAAGGGAGCCTTCTGATGGGAACGGTGGGCGTCCTGTCCTAATGAGAGGTGCGCTGTGCAGGAAAAATCCTGGATGAGCTTCTGCAGACCTGCATTGACCCCCACGATTGCCCTGTGTGTGAGGTGGCTGGCCGGCGCCTTGCCCCCGGAAGGAAGGTCACCTTGAACCCTGACGACCCTGCACTCTGCCAGGCTTGGTAAGTAGTTGCTGGGCTGTCTGCAGCGGTGAGTGTTACCATATTCCTGAGAACTGCTCACAAGTTTGGGATGAAACCTCCTAACTGGGGGAGTGGAGACTTTGTTAAATCAGTTTATT
Organism: Dolichotis patagonum; assembly: GCA_004027295.1. Lineage (NCBI taxonomy): Eukaryota > Metazoa > Chordata > Mammalia > Rodentia > Caviidae > Dolichotis > Dolichotis patagonum. The sequence continues at coordinate 17,145 of PVJX010021610.1, read as the reverse complement.
GCTTAGCATGTTTCTAGTTTGTTTCTATTTTTTGGAGAGCAAACTAGACTGGTCCCCCTCAAAACACTGAAATATTTTTAAAAAAGTTTTTTCTTCCAAAAACCTTTTCTCTTTTTTTTTTGTGGAAGACAGAGTATTTCTCTCTCTCTCTCTCTCTCTCTCTCTCTCTCTCTCTCTCTCTCTCTCTCTCTCAGGACTTTTTGTGCTATTGTGTAATATTTTAACACATCGAATCAAGTCAGGGGCAGGGGAAGCAGCATTTCCATTTGCTTATGTCTCTTTATTGTTTCTGGAGGTCATGTCTAGTCTCAGGATGGGAATTTATAAAAGTCAGGTTTTTTTTTAAGGAGGTGAGGGCTGGGGAGGAAAGTGAGATGGAATCCCTGACCCCCTGGTATGACATGGACATCTCAGGACCGTAGTCAAGGTCACAGGGCACAGCTTCTGTGACTGGGAGGGGAGACATTCACTGCTGTCACTCAGGGCTCTCACTGGAATTGCCCCCGGGAAACTGGCCTTTGGTGAGGTGGGCAGGAGCCCTGAAGGCAAGCACTGTGCTTTTGAAGTCTTGCCCAAAAGTGGGGAACATTTATTAAAATGCCTATATGTTCACCACCACTCCCTGACACCGATCAAGCCTTAGGGGAGCTTAAACTTGAGAACTTTAGCTCACTGGGGAGGGGGCTATGGCCACAGCTGCCAGAACCAGATCCTGCCACCACCATCTGTACAAACAAGAGCTAAAGCTGCCCCGGGGGATTTTCTAGCGAATGCAGGAAACTAGAAAGTATGTCACTCACACACTGTTAACCAAGGATTGAGGCAATAAATTGTGGGGAACATGAGGACGTAAGAATTAACTTCCCAGTAAGACCCTGCCTGCCCACCCTCCCTGCGCTGAAGCTGAGATGTAAGGACGAAAGCTCCGGTGAGGGCTGAGGTCAGTGCTGGCTTGGAGCTCAGTGCTTAGAACCTTCTCCTCCCTGCCTCTTGTTAGCACCAGGAAGGGCAGCTACACAGTACCTGCTGGGGATTCAGACAGGGTGGATATCAGTTCTGCAGCAGATTGGGGACATTGCCTAGTGGTCACGCCACAGAGGGACACTTCCTGGTACATAGGACACTGCGGGATCCACAGCTTTGATGGGAGTGTTGAAGGCAAGTTGCTTGGAGGCTAAGCATATAGAAAGGAGAAGATTCCAGCAGGCATGGGTTCCTGGCACAGGGATACTTGGTTTTACCAGTGGCCTGACATGCCCGACTACCTTCAGGACCCTGGGAAAATGGTGAGGTGACCAGAAGAAGCTGCCAGTTATCCTGGTAGGGTAGCAGTTTGTGAACGGGGCAGTGGGTCTTACACAGATGTGTGGGCCTTGTACTACCAGGCTTCTCCACCTGCCTGTAGGAGGAGTGAACAGATGAGCTGCTGTCTTTTTCTGAGCCTGACATCCAGGAGACCTAGTTGACTCTTCCTAAATATTGTCTTCTGCTAAATAAACCTAGGACCTTGTGTTTTTATTCATCATTACAAAATGTTTTTGTTCTTTTCCTTGAGGCCCAGCCTATCAAATTCTATTAAAATTAATACTGTCAACCATTTATCTTCAATAATAGGACACTTACAAATCCTGATTAAGATCAGCATGTAGAGCAGTATTTGTTGTTGGAGACACTTGGACGAAGATTTGGGTTTTAATTAAATATTAGCATGGCTAGCGGTATACGTTGGAAAGAAATCAGAGTTGAATGGTTGTGTGGATGGCCTAGAACAGCAAAGATTCTTTTTTCAGATCTTGCGATGGGTCAAAGTTTGGCATCTAGAATTGAGGGAAACGTGTGTGTGTGTGTGTGTGTGTAGAGGGGCTACAAATGACATCTCGCTCCAGTGGGGAATTTTCCTGTGGCCGGCAGGCTGTTCTATGGGAATGTTTCCATGGTGGGTTGAGAAGGGTACGTAACTTTTTCCTGAATCACTTTGGTATCTTCTCCCTTTGCCATAGTCACTGTGATGGTGCCAACCTTACCTGTGAAGCCTGCCAGCAGCCTGGAGGCTTGGTGGTACCCCCTACAGAGACCCCAGTTAGTGCGACCACCCCATACCTGGAAGACATTCCGGAGCTGCCCCTGCATGACTTGTACTGCAGCAAGCTGCTGGATCTGGTCTTCCTGCTGGACGGCTCCTCCAAGCTGTCAGAGGCGGATTTCGAGGTGCTGAAGACCTTTGTGGTGAGCGTGATGGAGCGGCTGCACATCTCCCAGAAGCGGATCCGGGTGGCCGTGGTGGAGTACCATGATGGCTCCCATGCTTACCTTGAGCTCAAAGCCCGGAAGCGGCCCTCAGAGCTGCGGCGCATCGCCAGCCAGGTGAAGTACGTGGGCAGCCAGGTAGCATCCACTAGTGAGGTCCTGAAGTACACACTCTTCCAGATCTTTGGCAAAATCGAGCGCCCTGAAGCCTCCCGCATTGTGCTACTCCTGACTGCCAGTTCAGAGCCCAAACAGATGGCCCGGAATTTGTTGCGCAGTGTTCAGGGCCTGAAGAAGAAAAAGGTTATCCTGATACCGGTCGGCATTGGGCCGCATGTCAACCTCCAACAGATCCGTCTCATTGAGAAGCAGGCCCCAGAAAACAAGGCCTTCTTGCTTAGTGGTGTGGATGAGCTGGAGCAGCGGAGGGATGAGATTATCAACTACCTCTGTGACCATGCACCTGAGGCCCCTGCCCCAACTCAGCGCACCCAGGTGGCACAGGTCACTGTGGGTCCAGGGCTCTTGGAGATTTTGTCCCCAGGACCAGAGAGGAAGTCCATGGTTCTGGATGTGGTATTTGTCTTGGAGGGCTCAGACAAAGTTGGAGAGGCCAACTTCAACAGGAGCAAGGAGTTCATGGCAGAGGTGATCCAGCGCATGGATGTGAGCCAAGACGGCATTCATGTCACGGTCCTGCAGTACTCGTACAAGGTGACCGTGGAGTACACCTTCCGTGAGGCCCAGTCCAAGGGGGATGTGCTGCAGCATGTGCGAGAGATCCAGTTCCGGGGTGGCAACCAGACCAATACTGGGCTGGCCCTACAGTACGTGTCCGAGCACAGCTTCTCTGTAGGCCAAGGTGACCGGGAGCAGGCACCAAATCTGGTTTACATGGTCACAGGAAATCCCGCCTCTGATGTGATCAAGCGATTGCCTGAAGATATCCAGGTGGTGCCCATTGGAGTGGGCCCTGGTGCCAATGTGCAGGAGCTGCAGAGGGTCAGCTGGCCCAGCACCCCCATCTTCATCAAGGACTTTGAGGTGCTCCCGCGAGAAGCTCCTGACCTGGTGCTGCAGAGGTGCTGCTCGGGAAACACAATGCTGCTCCCTACCCTCCACCCTGCCCCAGGTACGAAGGACTCACGTGCGGGAGGGAGGGGTCGGGCACCCCTGGTGCTGCCTGCATCTAGCCATGATATGACCTTGGGTTCTAATCCCAGTTTTACCACTCTATCACTTGGCTAAGCCCCTGTCTCAGAGTAACTGTGTTTCCTAACCTCCCGAGCAGGGAGCTACATCATGACCCTTTTTTTAGGGGAGGATCTTTTAATTATGCTTGTAAGTTCACAACTAATGTAATTCTATTGTTAAAATCTAAACAATACCAAGGAGTGAAAAGTGCAGTGATTACTTTATCACCCATCCCCATCCCCACCTGCATTAGTGAGCCTTCCTGTTGCTATGACACTTAAAGGAGGAAAGGTTTCATTTGACTCACAGTTTTGGGAGACTCAGTCCATCGAAAGTAGGCCCAGAGAACTTGTGGTGGAAGGGCGCTGCAGAGCAAAGTTGCTTACTTAGTGTTGTCAGGAAGCAGAGCAGGGGGTGAGCTCTAGAGAGGAAGGGGTGAATGAGCATGTATAATATACAAGGGCTTGCCTCTGTGACCCACCCTGGCACGCCCAGTAGCTCTCCTAATCCGCTAGGCATTTCTTAATCCAATGAAGTAGACGTATCAGGGTGAACGCTCATACCACCAATCCCTCTTTCCACCTTGAAGGTAATTTTGGTGACTGTTAGCTCCCTTTTGACTACACTGAGTGAGTCAAAATATTTATATGGCTGACAGTCTTTGGGATGGGGCCAGGAAGTCAGGTGACCCAGGCTCAGGAGGTAGTTTGCTTTAGTTTGAAACTCACCTCTGCCACTTGCTAGCTGGATAATTTGAGGCTAATCCCTAACCTCTTTGTATGTCAAACTCCTCATCTGTAGGATGCAGGTAATGATAGTATTAAGCAAAATGCTTAATACCGTTCCAGCATATGACACATGTTCAACAATTTTTGTTACTTTTCCTACCATTCTTATTGACTTCTTAACTGATACTAGTGTCTACTCAATTCCTAGCTCTTGAACATCCTTATGTGATATATTTAGGACCATCCCAGAATTAACTAGCTTTCTTTTAATGTCTCTTGACCCTCACATTTAACAGTTTTTTTTGTTAAACTTTTAATCAAAGCCATAGATTTTATTTAAATCCCTGTTATATAGTAATAGCATCATCTGCCTAATCTCAAAATATGTTCGGGTCGGAGCTTGCTTCCTTTGTGATCTTTACTGTGACCAAACATTAACATGGGCACTGCCACTGCACATTTGTGTTTGCAATTGCTCATGGTGCCTTCACCCACCTTGGAATACTTGAGTATGAACAAGCTCAATTTCCAGGGAGATGCTGCTGTTCCATTTCTTTTTGATGTCTTATTTTGCTGCTCTAGTAGTTCAGTCACTTCTGGAAGGGTGGCAGCTTCCTGTTACTGTCTCCTGCTTTTATCTGTAGGGACTTAAATTTCTTTTGGGTGGAGTTTTCCAATGCCTCCAAACCCGGGGTACTTATTCACTCGGGAGCATTTTCGCCCTCCCGCCTTCCTGGCCCATGTACCATCTTGACAATGAAGACCTCTTCCCCTTGTGGTGCCATGTCATCAGTGGTGCTATCTAGAGTCTCCTGAATTTGGTGTGCAGCCCCTGGGGGTGGTGACCAGCCAGCTGCAGGCACCTGTGTGCTCACCATCCTGATCTTCTTTGCAGACTGCAGCCAACCCCTGGATGTGGTCCTCCTCCTGGATGGCTCCTCCAGTGTTCTGGCCTCTTCCTTTGAGGAAATGAAGAGTTTTGCCAAGACTTTCATTTCAAAGGCCAACATAGGTGAGCAGGGCATTTGGAGCAGCCTGCGAAGGAAGGGATCTACTTGACTCCAAGTGATTTCTATTTTCTCTTCCTGGTTAGGCCCTCATCTCATGCAGGTGTCTGTGCTCCAGTATGGGAGCATCACCACCATTGATGTGCCATGGAATGTAGCCCAGCAGAAGGAGCATTTATTGAATCTTGTGGACCTCATGCAGCAGGAGGGAGGCTTCAGCCAGCTGGGTAATGTTGAAGCCTCAGGCTGAATGTGGGATCTGTGCTCTAACCCTGATTCTTGGGACAAGTGACTGAATGTCCTCACCAGTCACTTTGCTCCTTTGCCTGAGTTTCTGCTCCAGTGAAGCAATGGGCTGGATGTTCCTTTGGGTCTCTTCCAGATCCCATTGTGTTTTCTTCTGAATCTTTCAGCTTTTGAATTATGCAAGGATTGGCTATACGCTGGATTGATCAGCTGCTTCAGAAACACCTGTTCTTGCGGTCAGTAGTGACTTGGTCTGTTCTTCTTTTTCAGGGGATGCTTTGGCCTTTGCTGTGAGATACATCACCTCTGAAGTCCATGGTGCCAGACCTGCAGCCTCTAAGGTGGTGGTTATTCTAGTCATGGATGTCTCTGTGGATTCAGTGGACGCGGCAGCTCAGGCTGCCAGATCCAATCGTAAGTGTCCAGTGAGCAGGCCCAAGACTCCTCTAGAATACTAGCAGGCTAAAGTGGCAGTGCTTACTTTTAGGTGTTCAGGCTGATTTTACATATATTCACATATGGTCTGGTTTCAGTCACCAGATAGTTGTCCAGACATTGTACAATTTGGAGACCAAACAGTAAGAAATATATGTCTATACTTGTCCTCATTCTATAGATGATAACCTTATTTGCTTGGTGATTTTCCTCTGTGTCCAGGGCAATCACACCTCCACACCTTTCCTTTTAAGGTGGTATGCCTGTGAGATAGGAGGAGATTGGCATGACTTTGAAGTAGCAGCTAGGAGAAAGCAAGAAGACAACTGTGACTTCTGGTGCTAGGAGGGGGAAAGTAAATCAGGTTGTCAATAAAATGAGCAAGTTGCTTTAGTCCTTGAGGTAAGAAAGCTGAGTGTGTAGCAAATAGAATGAAATTGGTACAAGCAATTATGGTGGCAGATCTGACTGAGAACTGAACCTAATCTTTATTACATCTTCAGAATAGTGTGTTTCCATAAAAAAATCTCAGAGAAGGAGCATAATTCATTTGAAAGCCATCTGCATTTTGGGTTACGTGCAAATGCAGGCCTGTGCAATAACTAAACTTCAAGTTGCCTAAAGATCCCTGATCTTTTCAGAAAAAAATCCACGAACAATTAATGATATTCCTTTAAGGTCCTATAAAAATGAAATGTATCCTTTGTTAGAGGCCTTCAGTGGAGCAGCCTACTTTTCTTTCTAGAGGATGCCTACAGTACGGACAACTTTGATTCTTTTCTATGATAAAAATCCAGTTAAACTTTGAGCTATCAATTTGTGCAGTTGCCTTAGTTTTTAATTTCTGTTATCACTGAAGCAAGGACCCAGGCTAGCCAGTGACCCCACACTGCATATCCCACCATCTCATCCCTGGACAATAGCTGTCTAACTGGAACCTTGGCTTCCATTCCTATCTCTTTCAGTTTATTGCCAGCACGGCAGCTAGAGGGACCCTTTACAAGTCAAAGTTAGCTCTGTCACTCCTCTGTGCCAGTCTGTTTCCTTCAGAGGGCACAATGGGTCCTTACTGTGGCCTACAAGGCTATACACGGTCAATTTCCCCTTCTTTGGTTATGCCTGGCTCACCCAGCTCTAGCCTCTTGGGGAATGCATTTCTGTCCCCGTCCTGGGTCTTCACACTCACTGTCCTCTCTGCATGTGATAATGCTCCTTCAGGTGGTCTCTTGGCTTCTCTTGTCCTTATTTCATGTCTCTGTCCAGATGCAAGCTTTTCACTGTACACTGCTATAACCGCCATATATAAAACAATCACCCCCTCCCTAGCCCTGGGAAAGCCAATTCTCCTTATTCCTTTTTGTTTTCCCCAAATACCTAACCACATCTGAAATATTCTTATTAACTTTGTTGTGTTTCTTATCTTTCTCTCCCCAGTGTATGCTGTGTGAGGACGGGCCACAGGGACTTTCTCTGCTTGGTTCACTGCTCTATCCCCATTTCTTCGAATGGTGCCCAACACCCAGTACTAGCTCATTACCATTTGAATGACTGCCTCAGAGGGTTGGTCTGTGTGCCCAGTTTGGGCACCAGTCAGACCAGTCCATTGCAAACATACTTGAACACAGACTGTTCCTTTGCTAACTCTAGGAGTGACAGTGTTCCCCATTGGAATTGGGGATCGGTATGACCCAGGCCAGCTGAGGATCTTGGCGGGCCCGGAGGCCAGCTCCAATGTAGTAAAGCTCCAGCGCGTGGAAGACCTCCACACTGTTGTCAGCCTGGGCAATTCCTTCTTCCACAAAGTATGCTCAGGTAAATCTTTTAACATCTCTTTACTCCCTCAAAAGTCTGTAAAGCTAAAGCAAAACCTAAAATCATAAAACAAACCAAAAAAATTTATAAAAACATGAATTCCATTCTAGAGAGTCCATGTTTCCCATGCATAACATTGGACCTTGAAAATAATCATATAGACCAGAACCTTTAGGTTTCCGCATGTGGAAGGCATATGCTGCAAACCTCCAGCTCTACCAGGAAGTCTTTGCTCATAGTCCTCCTTCTATTTGAACTATCTACTTCAGCAGAAAGGACTTGGATAAAAGAGTCAGAAGACAGCAGACAACCCCAGCATTCCAGAGGGCATGGTCCTATACTCATTGTTGACATGACCATAGGGTTTTAGAAATATGACAAGAGAATCTATCATCGCAGGACCATACGTTAATTTGATTTTAGGTTAGAAACTTTAAAAAATAGATGATTCAGTTTGGCCTGGTTTTATATGTAGGGGGTGACCAAAATATATGGTAAATATTTAAGTTAAAAAATCTATTATAGCCAAAGTCACATTACTATTTACCCCCCTCCCAAATACTCCCCTTCACATGGAACACACTCATCCCACCATTTTGCTACTTTCTGAAGCTGTTCTGGAACACTTCTTTTGTGAGTGTTTAATGAGGTAAGATGAAAAGCATAGTGAATGTGCCATCCAACAAGGAGGCAGGCTTGTGAAAACATTACAGTGTGTCCTCACCCACCTTATCCACCAGATATGGCACCGTTCAACATCTGACTCTTCATCAAACTCGAAATGACCATGAAAAATAAATGTTTTTTTGTTTTTTTGAATGGATTCAGGACACCAAGGCAGCCAGGATAGCACAACTGAAGTCATGAAAAAGAACTTCTAGAATTGCTTCAGAAAGTGGCAAGAGTGAGGGAGTGAGAGGGAGTTTTTGTGGATGAATGGCAATGTAAATTTAAACATTTACCATATTTTTCAATCACACCTTTATTTTCTTAACATAGTTAGATTAAGTCAAAACCTCATTTAGAGTCATCGCATTTCCTTCCTAGTGGTTACCATCCCGGTATAATCTCCAGATTTTCAGGATCTTGCTTCATACATCTTTCTGAAAGTGACCTATGTATAAAAGGAGATTGTGACTGTGACCTATGTATAAAAGGAGATTGTGACTTGAAAAAATGTATTCCCATAAGTGCACTGTTGTTGTCATCATAATTATTAGTTACTGTTGCCACAAATTGTGTTTGAAGAGTTATAGTGTGTTAACCTTATCCCCTTCCTGAAGCTCACTCAGGTTCTTTTTAGAGTTGAGGTGACTTCAAGGACTAGACCAGGTAGCCAACAGACATTATGAATGGTTCAGTTTCTGAGTGGGAGGGAATTAAGGTCTTATTTGTGTCTCTTTCAGGGTTTGTTAGAATTTGCATGGATGAGCTCGGGAATGAGAAGAGGGTAAGTTCCTCTTCGTTGATTTTGAAAGAAAGACCAGAAATATATGTTTGAGGACCCCATTCTTTTTTTGAGAATAATTTTTCCTCCTTTGGTCTCAGTCCTGCTATTGCCTTTGCCCAGTTCTCCTGCCTCCTATCATTCTCTTTTGGGAAATCCACATATACCTTTTGTATTCTGCTTCCTGTCTAATGGACAGCCTTCTTGCCATTTAGGCTGATGTCCAGCTCTCATCTCTGTGTCTGTGGAGGTGATTGGTTGGGGGTAGGTTAGCTTGGCACTGGAATGCTTCATCCTGTGTCCTCCTGAATCTGGTTTTTCTTTTGCAGCCTGGGGATGTCTGGACTTTACCAGATCAGTGCCATACAGTAACTTGCCTGCCAGATGGCCAGACCTTGCTGCAGAGTCATCGGGTCAACTGTGACCAGGTGCCCCGGCCTTTGTGCCCCAACAGCCAGTCCCCTATTCGAGTGGAAGAGACTTGTGGCTGCCGCTGGACCTGCCCCTGTGAGTCCTTTGCTATTCCTACCTCAGTTCTCAGAGTAGCTGGGCTGTATAGAAGGCTAATGGGGAAGCCAGCAGCCCACCTGAAAGTTCCCTTCCCTTCCTTAGCATGTGCACCCTCCCCCTTCACCCACGCTCCCATGTTCTCTGAGCCTCTCAGGGATCAACTGCTTTCCGCCTCTGTCTTTGGGAGATGCCTCTCCAGGCAACACATAGCCAGAAGGAAGAATCTGTGGTCAGTCAACCCTGGAATCTGTGAGTTTGAGATTTAGCAGTGGGTGTCTAGTAGTGCGTGAGATGAATCCAGAAAGCATTCAAACTGCACCATAGCTGTACCTCATAGGCATGGGGTGCATCAGGCATCATCAAGATGGCCTGGTGTAAGAGGAGGATGTAGTCAAGTCAGCTAGGGTGGTGGGGATTCCCCTACACCATGGCTGGGAAGAGTGGCTGCTTGCGATGACTCTTACTCAGCAGTAGGTGGCTCCTAACTGTTATGACCAGTAGGCATAACTGTGGGAGGCATTTTATATCTCACGCTCTTTTTGGACTTTATTTAGGGGGACAGATTTTCTGCTGGCTTGGATGAAGTCATTGCAGACCTCATCCTATTTCTGTTGAGTCAGGAAATCAGCAAACAAAGTCGATTACTAACTAAATGCCCACTCCTCTGTAATAATCAAAACTTTGAACTTGATTAGAGTTAAAACACCTCCCCAGACCCAGTTAGGGCTGCTTCTCTCATGGCTCAGGGCAGGGAGGCAGACACAGAACCAGATGGGGCCAGAAGGTTCTGAGGCTGTGTGAGCGCTCTGCACTCTGGCCTGGTGGGTGTTGGCAGCAGCCACTTTCTCTTGCCAGCTGTCTTTAAAATTTCCTGAAAGATTCCCTTGCTCCTGAAAGATTCCCATTCCTCAGGGCTTCACGATGTAGTCTCTATACCTTGGCTGGCTGCTGCTTTTCTCCCGTGAAACCTCTGGTTCTTGGGTATTCAATCTCTAAGAGATTCTTTGGCTTCTGGCATCAAAAGAATCACTCTCTGGCTGAAGTTATCTAGACAGCATCACTACTGATACATTCCTTTTGTGGGTTTTACATCTCACCTCCAGCATTCTACACTTCTGTCACACCACTGAGACAAAACAAGCAACTATTTTGCTTCCACAGATAGCAGGGACTCTCCATTTTGCTGCCCAGCTACTTCTGTTCAACAGATTTCTCAGACAGGTGTCGTCTGTGGTGTGGTGATCCCCACAAGTGCGCGGAGCACAGTCCTGTTTCCTGGAGTAGCCTCCAGCAAGGCCTGCTCACCTGATCTGGGCCTGTTTTTTGTCCCTCTTGGGGGACGCACAACATAGGAGCTGCTTCTTGCATGTAAACCTCTTCTTAACTACTGCCCATCAATACCTCTTTAACACAAAGTGAATGAAGGCCTTTAGGGGTGGTAAAACCAGGTGTTGAATATTTGCAAAAAATTTTAACTTAAAAATATTTAAATTATGAATACGTTCATGGCTTAAAAAGTTGTACAAATATTGCAAGGATTTCTTACACGCCTTTACCCAGATTGTTATCTAATCAAAGTACGATAATCAAAACTGGAAATTAATATAGACAAAAACCCTACTATCTTACGTACATTTCACCAATTGTTCTACTAGCGCCCTTTGTTTTTGGGTCAGGAGTCAGTTCAAAATCACATATCCCCTCCCATTGTCATGTTTTCTTGATCTCCTTAATTTGGAACAATGACTTAGCCTTTTCTTTTTATGCTGTTGGTGCTTTTGAAGAATACTGACCAGTAGTTTTGAGAATGTCCTTCAACATGGGTGAAATCCAGGGGATCATTTTTCTGAGAACTCCACAGCAGACTAGCTGCGCCGGTGTGCAGTCTCTGTGGTCAGTTTGCCTATTGTTGGCGACGCCACGTGTGAGCACTGGGGTAGGCGGAGCTCACCGCTTCTGCACTATAAAATTAAGATTTTCCTCTTTGCATTTAATAATTATTGTGTAGAGAGATACTTAAAAACGACACCAGTATACCTTTACCTACCAAGTTTGACATCTACTGATGATTCTTGTTTGAAAATTTTTTTACTATAGTGCTTGTCAAATAGAAAATTGCAATTTCCATCAATCCCCTGCATGCTGCTTAGTTGAAATTGTATTGAAAGAAAGAAATTTTCCTTTCCCATAATTAATTAATTAATTAATTCAATTAATTAATCCACACTGATACATGGATTCTTATTTTATCCATGTGGTATAATCAGTTACTAGCATTAATTATTTTCTTGTGCCTGTGGCCCCAGATCTGGCTACTGGGAGTCCTCACAGTTTGGCTGCTGTGTTCTTTTGATTTCATTGCTTCCTTAGTGGGAAGCTTGACTGTCACCATTCACTCTAAGTTTGCTTATTTAGGAGTACACATAAACCAGTTTCAGAATCGCTTATCCTTACCTAAATGAGAAACAAATCTACTAACCAGAGCATCTTATTCGTGTGCAATTCTGTCTTTAAAGTTAGAGTAAAATTTTGTTTCCTAAAGTGACTCAGGTAGTCCTCCCCAGCACCCTGCTTTTTCAGTGTAGTTATATTATTACCATTAGCTTAATTTGTTTTGTTTGTATTCCATTTGCGGCTCCCTTATCCCTTTCTTTGTCTATTTGTTTTTGGTACATGAAGCATTGGTATGGTTTAAATGTCAGAACTTCCTCGGCATACTCCAAAGTATGCCTCTTACACTCTTTCCCTATCTTCTCATCCTTTCCCACTCAGAATCTAGAAATCACTAATTCCATTCATGTCTGGTTTATCCCTCCTGCAATTCTTTCTATAAAGATTAGCTTTGTATTTCCCCTTTAAAAAGCATATTCTCCAAATCACTCCATGTGAATTCAAAGAATGCTTCTTAGTATTTTGTTTCATGGCGGTTATTCATCTCTTTTATGCATGTGGATTGAAGTTGTTTCCAGAATTTTGCAGTTGCAAACTATGCTTCAGAAGTAACCAGGAGTATATGAACTTCCCAATAGCTGCAGGTGTGTCTTTAAGGTCGATTCTGAGAGGGGAAAGTTGTGGTTCCAAGGTGGATGTGTGCATAATTCTATGAGATGCTGCTAGATTCTCCTCCAAAAGGCGAGAGTTAGTTGTGCCAAACTGGAATTCCCCTCAGTCTTCTTTTCCATTAGCAATGTACAGGAGTATGTTTCCTCCCAGCCTTGCCATTGGATGGTGTTATTATCATTTTTACTCTCTGCCAACTTTTTACTTCTCAGATAGGAAATGGTACTTCATTTGGATGAGAACGAGATTCATTTTTCTAATGATGAGTGAGGTTAAACATCTTTTCATATGTTTAAGTGCTATTTTATATCTTTTTAAATGAATAATCTCATTTTTTCCAGTTTTAAAAACTGCAGTAGAATTCATAGCAGGGAATCTACCCTCAGTAAATCCGAGTGTGTGGTACAGTACCGACTACCGTTGCACACTGCTGTACAAGCAAATCTCTGGAACCCTTTCGTCCTGCATGGCTGTGACTCCGTCACTGAGCAGCTTCTGAAAGCACTGCTCTCCCTTTTGCTTCGGTGCATTAGAATCCTCGTGTGAGTGGATGCATGTGGCTTTTGTTCTCCTGTCTGCCTTATTTCCCTTTGCACGATGCCCTCACAGTTCATCCATGTTGTAGCAAATGAAAGAAGAATTATCTTCTTTTGAAAGCCTGAAAATACATCATCATCTTAGTTGTTTTCCTGTCACTGACAGAATAACCCAACACTCACACTGTAAAAAAGGTTTGTTTTGGCTCATGGCTTAATTCCACGGTCAGCTGGCTCCAAGGCAGACACAGGATGGCAGAGGGGCCTGGCGAAGGAAAGCTGCCTGACTCATGGCATCCAGGAGTGAGAGAAGGGAGGAGCCAAGGACAAGAAGGCACTGTTCCTGGCCACCCCCACAGTGACCGCCTCCAACCGCACCCCAACTCCTAGTAGCACTTTCAGCTGCTGAGCTCATTAACAAATGAACTCATGGATAGATGCGGTGCCACTATGTTCCAGTCACCTTCCAAACACGTGAGACTTCTGGGGGACATTCTTATGTCCCATTGCTTCATCTACTTATATGTTGGTGCTCGAGTTGGTTGTTTTTAACTCTTGGCATTTTTTTTTTTGAGACAGTCTTGCTGTGTACCATGCCTGGCTCTGCTGGCTCTGCTGAATCATGCTGCAGTGAACATGAACATGTAAGATTCCTAGCTGAGACCCTGAGCTGAATGCTTTTGGACAGATACCCAGAAGTGTAATTGCTGGATTACGTGGCATCACTACTTTTAATATTTTGAGAAGCTGCTTGACAGCTTTTCACTGGGGCTGCATGATTTTATATTCCCACCAACACTGCACAATGGCTCTGGTTTCTTCACTTTCTCTCTGTCACTTGTTATTTCTTATTGTTTTTAAATGGCCACCCTAACATGTATGAAGTTATACCTGTGTTTCTTATTTGCATTTCCTTGGTGATTACTAATGTTGGATATTTTTCCATATACAAGTTGGGTCTTTCTATATCTTCTTTGGAGAAATATCTATTTAGGATTTTTTAAAAAAACTTTTAAAATCAGTGTGTGTGTGTGTGTGTGTCTGTTTTGCTAGTGAGTTGCAGGAATTCTTATATATTACTGACTATGAAAAGTTTAAGTGCTATGCTTTCATATGTTTAAGACATAATGCTTACCGACTCCTTATCAAATACAGGTTTGTGCTGTGTTTGTGTGTGGAATATTCCCCAAAAGCCTCATATCCTCACAGGCGGAGCTTGTGGGAGGTGATTGGATTCCTGGCCACAGCTGACTTGCTGTTAGGAGGTGGAGGCTGGTTAGAGGCAGGTCACGAGGGCGTGACCTGCCCAGTGCTTCCCTTACTCTCTGCCTCCTGGCCACTAGGACCTGCGCAGCTGTCAGGGCCTTCTACAGTACCAATCCTGCCTTGGAGCTGGCTGACTATGGACTGAAGCCTTCAGGAGCCCAGATAAACCTCTGCTCCTAGGTTGCAGGTGTTGAATTTCAATGATAAGAAAAGTAAGACAGTTTGCGAATACTTCCTTCAATTCCATAGGTTACATGGAACTGAAGGAATTCTGGTAATTGTTTATTTTGCAGTGTAAAAGTCTCAGTTTTATGCAGTCCCATGTGCCCGCTTTTTGCTTTTGTCATCTCTTCTTTTGGTGTCATGTCCAAGAAATCATTACCCCTACCAAGGTTATGAAGAGTTCTGCCTATGTTTTCTTTTACAAGTTTTATAGTTTCAAGTCTTACGTTTAAGTTGGATTTTGAGTTGATTTTGATACGTGAAATAAAGGTTTCATTTGATTCTTTGGCATGTGGATAGGTTGTTAGTTCTGTGGAAATACAACTGATTTTTGTACCTTGATTTTGTATCCTGCAACTTTACTGAATTTTTTTTATTACTTCTGTTTTGTTTTGTTTTGTTTTTTGAGACAGGGTCTTTGTATGTATTTCAGGCTGGCCTTGAACCCAGTGTGGAGCCCAGGCTGACCTCAAACTCTTGGCGATCCTTCTGCCTCAGCCTCCTGAGTACTGGGCATGTGCTGCCACTCCCAACTTTTTTTTTTTTATTACTTTTAACAGTGTGTGTGTGTGTGTGTGTGTGTGTGTGTGATCTTTAGAGCTTTCTATGTCTAAGTTATGTCATCTGTGAACAGACATCATCTTATGGTTTCTTTAATGGTTTAGACTGTTTTTCTTACCTCATAGTTTGAGCTAAGGGTCCCAGTACTATGTTGAATTTATAGAAGTGATGGGCATGGATATCCTTGCTTTGTTCCTGATCTTCAGAGAAAAGCTTTTAGTTTTTCACCATTAATTCATCATAGATATGCTGGTTATGGATGTTTCATAAATAACCTTTATTTTGTTGAGGTAATTCCTCTTTTTAGTTTGTTGAATATTTTAGTCTTGCAATGGTATTAAATTTTGACAAATGCCTTTTCTACATCTATTGAGATGATGGTGTGATTTTTTTTTATGCCTTGTTCCTGTTAGCATAATGCAGTACACGGATTGATTTTTGAATGCCGAACAAATCCCACATCCCAGGGATAACTTCTAGTTGGACATGGGGTATGATCCTTTCATTGTGCAGACGAATCCAGTTTGCTTGTAGTTTGTTGAGGATATCTGCATCTATTCTCCTCAGGAATATTAGGCTGTAGTTTCTTTTCCATAGAATACCTTTGGGTATCAGCATAATTCTGGCTTAATAAAATAGGTATGGAACTATTTCCTTCTTTAATTTTTTTTGAAAAGCTCAAGAAGGATTGGCATGGATTCTTAAAATCTGGTAGAATTCTCCAGTGACACCATCCAGGATTTTCTTTGTTGGGAGGTTTTGGTTACTAGGTTAATTTCCTCACTAGTTTTAAGTCAGTTCATCACTCAGCCTTGATAAGTTGTATGTTTCAAACATTTATTCATTTCTTTATGTTATCCAGTTTGTTAGTATATTTTCATAGTAGTCTCTTACCATTCATTTTATTTCCATGCTATAGCTTCCTCTTTCATTTATGAGTCTATTTTTCTAAATTTACTCCTTTTTTCCTTTGGCTAAAGGTTTGACAATTTTGTTGAACTCTTGAAAAAGCAACTCTTAATTTTGTTGACTTTTATAATTATTTTTCTATTTCACATTTCATTTATTTCTACTCAAAATGTATTGTTCCTTTTTTCTATTAACTTTGACCTTAGTTTTTTTTCCTGCTTCCTTAAGTTGTAAAGGTATATTGTTTGAGATACTTGTTCTTTTTAAATGTAGGCATTTACTGGTATAAATTTTCCTCATATTACTGCTTTTGTTGTATTCTATAAGTTTTGCTATGTTATGTTTAAAATTTTCACTATCTCAAAAACATTTCTAATTTCTGATTTGACTCGTATGTTGTGGAAGCATGTTGTTTAATTTCCATATATATTCCATATATTTTCTGAAATTCATTTCTATTATTGACTTTTATTTATTGTGGTCAGAAAAGATACTTGGTATGACTTGTGTCTTAAATTTGTCTTTTGAATTAGCACATGCTCTCCTCAAAAGAGTATATTCTGTATGTTTGAGAAGAACCCATATTCTGCTGCTGTGTCCTGTACATGCCCATTAGATCCACTTGGTCTGCAGCCACTACTAGCTAATGAACTTAGTTTTGAATTTTTAAAAAGACTTTTTGAAATTTTATAGTAGAATTAAAAGTTACAGTTTGAATTATGGTTCAAGTTGCAGTTGTACTACTGTTACAGTATTCGGTGCTCTGGACTTCTCTATATACTCTGATTTTTCTTTATCAATAGCTTTAGACTGTCATATACTTTTGTGTTGCGGCCTTGAATCTTTCATTTAAACATGAAAGACTCCATTTAGCACTTCTTATAAGGTAGGTATAGTGGGGATGAGCTCCTCCAGGTTTTATCTGAGAAGTTTTTTGTTTCTCTATCACTTTCAAAACACAGTTG
>PVJX010021609.1:0-31620 GCA_004027295.1 Dolichotis patagonum | reverse complement strand
CACAGCGATGAGGCTGGGTGTGATATTGTAGGCCTGTAAACCCAGTTACCTGGGAGGCTGAGGCAGGAGCATCACAAGTTCAAGACCAGCCAAGAAACTTTGTGGGACTGTGTCTCAAAATAAAATAGAAAATGCTGGGGATATGGCTCAATGGTAGGTCACTTGCACGCATAAGGCCCTGGGTTCAGTCTTCGGTATCAAGCTTTATATATGCCAAATACTTCGTGCAAATATTTCAGTAAAAATAACACAGCAGGAATGAGTGTACTGTTCAGTGCCCGGTGAGACTTGGCAATGAACAGCTCAGAGTTCTGCTGCTGGCGGGATAGCCCTCCACTTCACCAGGTTCTTTCATTTTTCTTATTCTCTCTCTACCCTCAATGGGCTGACCATGCCAAAGTCACTTAGGATGATAGAGTGGATATTAGGAAGTTGTTTTTATCCTCTGGCTTGGCTGGCTATGGCAGAACAGCTCCTGCTGCTAGTGAGGAAAAGTTAGCCTCATATTCAAGCCATCATGTAGCTGGGGATCTGGGGGAGATCACTTCACACTGTGTAAAGTGGCCATGTGTGTTAGTTAGCTTTGCCTTATTATAATGAAAGACTGGGGGAAATTCAGATTTAGGGAGGAAAGAGTTATTTTGGCTCATGGTTCTGGAGGGTCCAGTTCAAGACCAAATTCCCCCATGGCCTTCGCTTATGGTAAGGACCCCACATGGTGGCAGGAAGAGGGAGAGACCAGGATGCCACAATCCCCTTCAAAGGCACACCCAGGCATCTGGCTCTACCTCCTAAATGGCTCCACTGTCTCCCAGTAGGGTCACCCCAGTACAAAAACTTAAAAAAAAAAAACCTGAAGACACTCATCCAAACCGTAACAGCACACTTACATTTTTCAGTATCTCACAATATACCAGATGGATTTTGTAGAAAATCACAAATGGTCAGTTGAAATATGCAAGTTTTAAAATTAAAAATTATGGTTTTTACTGTTTTATTAGGAATCCTATGTTTTTCCGAGAGGTGAACCAGGGCCCTGGATATGGTTGTTCTTGAGTGGAGGGAGTAAAGGAATAATCCTAGGCTGCCTGAAGTCACAGAGGCTGCCCAAAGCCTGGAGCCTGGGGACTGTGCACAGAGGACATGTGGGTAAATGGGAGTGTATGACCCAGCATTCCCCTCTTGGTCTATTTGTTTGTTTGGTTGGGTGGGTAGGTGGGTGGGTTTTTGAGACAGGGCCTCACTATATAGCCCAGGCTGGCCTCAAACTCATGGTGATCCTCCTGCCTCAGCCTCCTGAGTGCTGAGATTACAGGTGGCCACCACCAGGCCTAGCCTCACTTTGAATTCTTAAAGATATGAGCTGGTGCTAGAAATGGAGAAGGGCAGACTGGATCCAGCTGTCTGGTCCAGATGTGGAGTGCCTCACTCACCTGCAGTGTCCTTAGGAAAGTTCAAGGAGGTTGCTTACGCTCATCTCCAAGTCTCCTCCCCCACACATACACGGAATAGTAGCAAGTATTTTCATAGATTTTTTTTTCAGTGCTAAAGATCAAACCCAGAGCCTTGCACCTGCGAGACAAGCTACCTACCCCTGAACTATACCTTCTTCACAGGGTTCTGTGATGACCAAGTCTACCACACATAGCTTGGTGATTGGCACATGTAAACTCTTCATGGGATGCAGATTGAGCCTCCTGAATCTGAAATTTCAAAATTAAAAAAATGCTCCAAAATCTTAACTCTTCTGAGCGCCAGCATCCACCCCAAGTGGAAAGCTCTTTACCTGGCCTCTTGTGATATGTCACAGTCAAATACAGACCAGCACATGGTGGTGCAGGCCTGAAGTCCCTCTGAAGAGGCTGAGACAGGAGGATCTCAAGTTCAAGTCCAGCTTAGGCAACTTAGTGACTTAGCAAAACCCTACCTCAACTATCTTAAAAACTATTTTTAAAAGGGCTGGTGATAGATCTCATTGGGAAGGCCCCGTATTTAATCCCCAGTACCAGAAAACAAACAAGCAAAATACAAAAAAACAGTCCCACTAACACTATCGCATGAAATTATCCTTAGCTTATGTCCATGCGATGTCTGTGAAACATACAAGAATTTCTGTTTAGACTCGGTTCTCATCCCCAAGATACCTCATTAGGTATATGCAGATATCACAAAGTCTGGGGGGGGGGATCCTAATCCTAAAACATTTCTGATTGCAAGCAGCTGGGGTAAGGGAGCCTCAAGCCAGAGTTACCAGCCTCGCCAATCACACGGACAGGCGGAGAAATCAAGGCTCCAAGAATTCAAGGGACTCTTTAAGGGTGGCACAGAGAATTCTCCCACACTCCAGAGGCAAGGATCCCAGGGACTCTGCCCACTCTGACCCATGGAGCCTGGGTCCCCTCCCGCAGTACCGCGCTGTCCTCCTGCCACCCTCCTGCCTGCAAAATAAGATCTGGCTGGGAAAGAATCAGCCTAGACAACCAGGATCAGGAGCCGGCCCCAGGCGACCTGTCCTCGCCCCAGCTGCCATCACTTTCTCTCCCTCAGCGGCTCCGGTCAGGCAAGGACAGGCTGAGTCCCCAGAAGTCCCAGCCACGTCAGTTGCTCTTTGCGGAACGCAGAGCTCCTTCTGCAGTCAGTGCTTAAGGGCTGTACTCTAAATGAGTGCCCGGCCCTGGCTCAGTCCCAGTCCCTCGGTCCCCCGTGGCTCTCCTGATTGGCTGTTCTCACTGCTGACCCTTCATCACCCAGGGCTGTCACGAGCGCTACCCAGTGGGCGCTCAGGTCCTGTGCAGTCACCAAAAAGTCCCCCATCAGCAGGGCCGGCCGGACCTTCCCTGGCGTGGGTGCCGGGCCTCTTCCTGTCCCTCCTGGGACCCCGTTCCTGGCTCTCAGTGACGGATTCAGCCCGGGGCTTCTCAGCTCCAGCACTGCTAACATCTGACCCCAGACAGTGGTAAGCTGTGGGGATTTCCACACACGGCGAGTGTTCAGCCCTACCCTCCAGGAGCCAGCAGCATGTGTTCCCCGGGGCCGACAACCAAAGTCTCCATTGCCAAATGTCCCAGGAAGAGGGGTGCAAAACTGATCCCTTGTTGAGAAAGACACACAGTGGCGCCTCCCTCAGGACCGCCAAGGTAAGAAGCCGGGTCCTCACATAGGACGGCTGTGAAGGAGGCTCCTAGGTCCCCAGGCAGGGACCCTACGTGCAGGGACAGGGACAAGGCCAGAAGCCTGGGAGTGGTGTCTAGTGGTGGGGAGTGGGAAGGGCAGGGGCACCTGTACCTAGTTGTGGCCAGACGTTGCCAGACCCGTTCTGTGGTCCAGCTTGTGTCCCTTCTTGAGATTTTTGGGTTTTTCCAGAGAGGCCAGAAATCTTTATGTAACATCTCCTGATCCTTAGATGTTGGCAACTGATGTGAATTGGTTAAAAAACACTGTGGGAAAAACAAAATATGTGTTGCGAGCCAGTGCAGTCTGCCGGCTGCCAGCGCTGCGGTCTCTGCTATGGCTGAGCCTGGGTCCCAGGAAATCGGGGGGCTCTGCGCTCAGCCTCTGAGCCCAATAAAGAGGCCCCACCCACTGTGTGGGCCGCTCCAAACCCCTTCTGAGGTCCAGTAACAAAAGTGGAGGGGTCTAAATTCCCAAAGGAGCACGAAGATGGGGCATCCCCCAGGAAGGAGGTCTGAAGACCTCCTGTCCGGCTGGAGGCTTTGGTACCAATTTGCTGCATGACTTGGGACAATCGCTTGCCATCTCTGGGTTCCAGGTTCTTCAAAGGACTGCAGAGAAAGAGGACGGAGGTTGGGTGGGCATCCTGTCTGTTTCCCAGACGTGACAGAACACAAGGCCCCAACTAGTTTGCCCAGTGCCCAGCAGGCATCTTTGTCCCCAGACTGACCTGGGAAGGGACAAGCTGCTGGACGTCCAGCTCAGGCATGCTGATTTTTGGTTTTTGATACAGGGTCTCGCCATGTAGCTCAGGCCGGTCTTGAACTCACTGTGCAGCCCAGGGTGGCCTCAAACTCGTGGGGATCCTTTTGCCTCAGCCTCCCCAGTGCTGGCATCCCTGGCAGGTGCCACCTGCCATCAGGCATCCTGCCTCTCAGAGCGGGGAGTGGTCCCTGAGGGACTCCTGCTCTGCGCAGTCAGGTTACTAAGTGCCTGAGGGTGGGGCCACCCCGTGTCGCTGAAGGCCGAACATTGCTCAGCTCTGGTGAGTGACGTGATTCCCTGCCAGGAGAGGCTGCAGGATGCTTGGTGGGCAGGCATGTGTCTGGCTTGGCAGGAAACTCTGAGCCAGCTCCCAAGGGGCTGTGCTGCCCCCAGGGGCCTTGGTAAGGCTGAGCAGAGCGGAAGGGTCTGGGAAACTGTGTAATGGGACCCCTAATTACACAGGCAGGGAAACGAGACCGAATAGGGCATGCAGCCAGCCCTCGGTCACCCTAGCAACAGCACAGAATGCATACCTGCTGACTGCTTGTCCAGTGCTTCTTCTTGTCTACCGCATGGGCACAGGTGACAAAGAACAGACAAAGGAATGGATAGACCCGGATTAGTGCTGGCTTCGCCTATCACAGACCTGTGCCTCAGACAGCCAGGTGGGCCACATATGGGAGACACACTCACAAGCCAGAGTTGGCTTCAACTTCTGTACCCCTTTCTTATACTCAGTTTACTCAGCATTAAAATGGGTATGCACGGTGACACCTCTAGCCCCCAAGCCAGAACAGAGGCTCTTTAGGAAAGCAAGCCCAGAGCTGTGGGTAGACAGCATGCTTAAAACTCTGTCCTGCCGGTCACAGCAGCCACACCTATAATCTCACATATTGAGGAGGCTGAGGCAGGAGGATCACAGCATCAGTCCAGCCCAGACAGTTTGGTGACTTAGCAATAAAATATCACAATAAAAATAAAAAGGCTGAGGATGCAGCTCAGAGACCCTGGTTTTGGTCCCCAGCACCACAATAAATACAAAACACTGCCCCTGCCTTCCTTTCCAAGAGGACATGGGGCCCGGCCCAGCCAGCAGCCAGGGCAGTTACCTTTCACCCCTGGACTCCTACAGATGCCCCCCAGGGCCTTTAGTTTGGGAGAAATAGTCCACTTTGAAGTGGACTTTTTTTTGTACTGGGGAACCATCACGCTGAGCTACATCGCCAGCCCTTCGTTATTTTGTGAGACAATGATTTGCTAAGTCACTAAGATGCCCAAACTGGGCTCAAACTTTGACTCCTCCTGCCTCAGCCTCCCAGAGTGCTGGCATTGCAGGCATGCAGCTCCACACCCACTTCAAAGCCCACATCTTTACAAGCAGAAAGAAGGCAGCTTCTTTTCCATTTAGCAAAACACATGTTTGCTTGTTTGTTTAAATAAGAAACTTGACGGGGAAGATGCCAGTCCTGCCTACGGATCTGTTCCACACAGCCGCCTCCTGGAACAGGCCCAGAGATGTGTAAAGGACAATTCTGGGGAAAGAAGAAATGGAGGACAAATTCTAATGAGCTCTGCTAGGACCAGGGCCCCTGGCAACTTCTGTCCCAAGACAGGTCTGTCCCAAGACAGGCTGGGCCTGAGGTTCTTTCCTGATGCACAGGGTGCAGGATGACCCTGGGCTTGGCCCAGGCTGGGGCTGCTGGGGCCAAGTCAGGCCCACTGCCGGGGGCGCTTTGCAGCCACTGAAGCCCCTCGTCTGTTTAAGGGCTGTTTCAGGGGCCTGTGTGCAGGGGGAAGGAGACCCCATAGATCCTGGCTGCTTAGCCACAGCACTGGAAATCCGGGCAGGGCCACCGCAGAGCTGCAGTTACAGAGCGGCAGCCCTGCATGTTGGGACAGGCCACGGCAGCCACCTGATCTGGACGCTGACTGCCGGAAGCCGTCAGGGGGGAGGAGGGGACGTTATGTAACGGTGACGCCACAGCCACTGAAGTTCGACCTTGTCATGTTCTGCTGCTGGGTTCCACCCACTCAGAAGGACATGAAGCCCCAGAGCCCTCCCGCCAGGCAGGGCAGTGGCCCTGGGCTTTTGGCCACCTGGAAGGCTGAGGCGCCACCTCTGAGCTGGGAATCCAGGAAGCCTGGGCTAGAACTTGGGTTTCTCAAACTTGGCAGGGGTGGGGCTCCCACAGCGGGTGTGGGGAACACACTTTGAGAAGTACAGTACTAGGGCTAAAGGAATCAGCTCCTCTGGGTCTAGGATGGCTGTGCAACTCCAGGCAAGTGTCTGAGCCTCTCTGAGCTTCCGTTTTCCTCGGCCTCAGAAGAGCTCACCCCCAACTCAGTGTGGGCATTGCCTGATTACTTTTCGTGAGCTGCGCGAGATTTTCCCATGAAAGGCCCAGTCCCACAAACTGTTCCTACTGACTCCAGGAGACAGGGACCCTTTAAATCTTAAAGGGACAGCCTGGGCCAGCATCACGAGGGCTCCTTGCTCACCTGGCAAGACTCTGAGCCACTCACTAACCTGCTTGCCAGGAGCATCTTGTTCCCTAGGGAAGGCAGGCGGCAGCCCTGTGATGAGGCATCGGAGTCCTGTGCGTGCAGCACGATCTGCAGTTTAGCATCCTACTGGGCTGCGGGCGTCCCAGGCAACAGGGTCTGATGGCCCTGGCTGCAGCACTGGGGACAGGAGTGGGGACAGGTACCCGAGCTGGCCGTCTGTGTGCTCAGCGCCATGCAGCTACTCGGCCTTTCCCAGCTGTGCCACCTGCTCCGCACAGGGTGATCCTGGCAGACAGCCAAGTATTCTTATCTCTATTTACAAACAGGGAAACTGAGGCCTGGGAAGGCGGCCTGGCTGTCAAAGTTTCTTGGATGTATCTTTATAATTGCAGCAGGAAAAGTGCAGAACTCTAGACCACGACCCTGGGGCTCCCCAGGATCCTCCCAAGGTTAAGCCGCATGTTTCCCTGGTCCCTACGGGTAGAGAGGCAGGCTGGACATGCAGGTGTCTTGTAGTTCAGGAGGAGGAGTGGGGAACAGGGCTGGGCCAGCAGGGAGGCGCTGAGGGGTTCTGGGACAGCCCCTAGGTCCTGGTGGCCTCACACATTGTACCATGGTTTAGACGAGTGTCCCCTAAAGGCCCTTGTGTTTTGTTTGTGACAGTGTCTTGCCATATAGTTCAGCTGGACTTGAGCTCACCATGTAACCTAGGCTGGCCACAAAATTGCAGCAACCCTCCTGACTCAGCCTCCAAGGTACTAGGATTATGTATGGCGTATGCTGTAATACTCCACTAAGAAGTTTCTTGAGCCAAAACTACCTGCATTCGAATCCTGGCTCAGCTTTCTGCTAGCTGTGTGACCTAGGACAACATGCTGAACCTCTCTTTTCTTAGCCTCCTCATCCATAAAGGAGCACAGCAGAATTTATATAGTTGTGTTGGAGATTTTAAATAGGCTAAGGTACACAAAGTGCTTTATCCATTCACTGGTTAATTAAATGACTTTTTTTGAGGCAAAGTCTGACTGTGTAGTTCGGGCTGGCCTAGAACTCACAGCGATCCTCTCACCTCAATCCCCTGAGTGCTGGTAAATGACCACATTTAAGTGAGCAGTTCCAGCAGAGTGCATGGCACAGAGGAGGAAGCGCCCAGCAAGTAGCTGTAATCTTTCCTTGGAACCTGGCTGGGCCTGGGTCCCCAGCCCCTGAAGTCACATCCAGGAAGAGGACGTACAAGATCTAAATCTTATGTTAACATCCCAGAGTCAAAACCCCAGGCCACAGCCAAGCATAAAGGCGCAGGCTTGTAATCTTGGCACTCAGGGAGGCTGAGCAGAAGGATGTGAAGTCAAGACCACCCTGGGCTAAAACCCCAAAACCCCAAACTCCAGGTTGGAGGACCCCGGGTGGAGTCCCGCTGGTAGCCACCGGGGGCAGCAGAGGGCCGGTCCTGCCCTGTATCCCCTGAAGATGCTCCCTGGGGCCTGGGAGGGAGGAGCGGGAGGAAGGAAGGAGGAAACTGCTCCTTCTACCTGCAGCCCTAGCAGTAATCCCGATTCTGAGAGCTGAACTCCTGACACTGCAGTTACCGGCCACATCACCCCGGAGAAGTTCGTCACTCTCCCTCGACCCCAGGGTTCGGGTCTAGCAGGGGGGGACCAGTGTGGCTTGGAGGCTTGCATGAGCTGGAAAGCACAGGCCTTGGGGTGACAAGATGCTTAATAAGTCACCTACTACTAAAGGTAACATCCTGGCTGCCGGCAGGGACCCTGCAGCCAGACCACGTGACCTGAGTCCCGCCATGCTCACTGGCTGGGTGGCTCTGGGGGAGACCTGCCCTCTGTTTCCTTAGCTGTAAAATGGGGTGATAACCGTGCCCACGCTTCTCAGGGTTTGTGGGAGGATTAAGTGAACAGTGCCCAGCACACTGTCAGTGTGTGCTATCAGAAGCTGTAGCATTTCGCTGTTGTCAGTTTTTATTGTAAACAAGCTGAAACCTTCTAACTTCCTGCTTGAAATGTCTTTGCTTGAAGTGAGTTCCCCTAGGGGCCGAGGAGAAGGGTGAGACATAGACTCCGAATAAGGAAGGATCTAATTTGGGCCGGGCGCAGTGGTGCACTTGGGAGGCTGAATCGGGACTGGGAGTAGTGAGATCCTGCCTCAAATTTTTAAAAAATCTAATTTCTGGCCCAAGCCAGTCTGCAGCGAGGCAGGGCAGCCGTGCTCTCTGAAAGTGCTTTTACTGCTCTGTTCTGCCCAAGAACTGCACTAAGCGTCTGCCCGTAAGGCGAGCCCCTTACAAGCTCCTGGAGGGGATCTGAATCTGGGCCAGGTCATCCAGGGCCCTGGGAACTGTCAAAGGGTGAGCCCACAACAGCCCTGCAAAAGTCTCCAGCCTCGCCAGGACAGATGGCAGGGTAGACCTCGGATAAAATCCTGCCCCCTAAGGACTAAGCAGGTTTGGGGAAATCCCACTTTAATCTCCCATGCTGCACCTGTGCCCCAGACAGAGGGAGTCCTCCTGTGATGGCTGAGGGAAGGTGAGGAGCTCAGCACTGTCCCTGCTGGTGGCCTTGGCTGCAGAGGCAGCCCAGAGCTCGCCAAAGCACTTCCGAGTCACTCTGGAGTCCTTGGGTGCCGACTGCAGACTGCACATCTCTGCAGTGCTAACCCAGCGCCTGTGTGGCTCAGAGGCCAGGGACTTGTCACCAGGCTCCACCAGTAATGTCCCGCTGTCTAGTTTTTCAGGTTTTACCCTGTGCCAAGCACAGTGCTCACCATATGGCGCACCCCACGGAAACCTCAACTCCACAGGAGTCACGGGGATCATTTCACCCCACAAATGCAGACGCTGAGGCTTCCGGGTGAAGCCATTTGCCCATGAGTGTCAGGGGTGGGATTTAACTCTAGGTCACTCTGCCTCCAGAGACTGTCCCCAACCTCCTGGGAGGCAGTCTCCAAGATGGCCAAGATGAGTCTCTCCTTCTGCTATCAGTGACATACTTCTAACGAAGAGAACAGGGAAGACGTGATAAGATGTCACTTCCCAGGTGAGGTTGCACAAAGCTGGTGGCTTTTGTCTTGTGCACACTGTCACTTGCTTTTTCTTGGAGCCCTCTATGGGGACAACCTGCCATCATGTGAGTATATCCAGCAGCTAAAGAGAAACAGGTTCTTGGCCTCATGCCCAGGAGAAAGAGACTCTTGCCACCTGGTTGGGGCTGAAGGGAAGTAGTCCCCTGCTGGTCCTTGAGGTGACAACAGGCCACCAGGGTCATCTTGTTTGCAGCCGTGAGAGTCTGTGAGCTAGGCCACACCTGGATTCCTGCCCCACAGAAACTATGAAGTAATCAGTCCTTGTCGCTTTCAGGTATTAAATTTTGGAGCAATTTGTTATGCAGTGATGGGTAGCCAATACATTTCCTTCTAGGACTAGCAACACACACACAAAACATATCCACACAGCCACCAGGAGGAAGGATATACAAAGTAATGGAGGGACTAGCAGTCACCCCTTACACTCCCCAAGCCAGCCCTTCACTCTGCTTTTGCCAGTGAAAACACCGGAGGCCGAAGACAGAAATCTCCCCCTCTAGGGTCACATACCAGCTGGGGGCTGTGGGTGTCACGAGGCCCCCAGACTCCCAGAAGTCTTACCTGGAGCTCACAGGCGTGTCAGAAAACCCCGCATCCTTTACTGGGATCAAAGGTGGCTGCCTCGTGTTCGCTGGAGGTGTCTGGAGCCAGCACAGTCACATGGCCAGAAGATCACAGTAAAAGGTCTTCTATGAGTATTAAAAGCACAGCCAAGAAGAAAATACCGGAGCAATTCCAGCAGGCTCAAATATCCAACTTCAAGCCGTTGCCAAATAGAATAGGATATCTTAATGCAATGTTTCTGGGTTTTGTTCCTTAAGCCAAATACACCTTGGGGTTTTCTTCTGTGATTTAAGTTCCTCTGGGACAAGGGGGCCACTGTGAATGGGATTTCACTGACCCCCGCTTCCTTGGGCAATGCTGTGTTTTCTTTGGTGGTGCCCTGTCAGCCTGAGGTCAAAGTCAGGGGACAC
This sequence comes from Dolichotis patagonum, assembly GCA_004027295.1. Lineage (NCBI taxonomy): Eukaryota > Metazoa > Chordata > Mammalia > Rodentia > Caviidae > Dolichotis > Dolichotis patagonum. The sequence goes on along the minus strand of PVJX010021609.1, from coordinate 21,109 downwards.
CTTTCTCTGGACACCCATTCTTCTCTGTCCCTCACCCCACACCCCAACTTCTCACTATAGCCCATGCTCTAAACTCAGTTGCTACAAGTGCTGGCAGGGGACAGTTCCTGCTGCCTTTGCCAACCTCCTGAACCCTCTTCCTGCTGCTGCAGAGGCCTGGGGTATGTGCGTGGGAGGACAGACTGACCCAAGCCCCAACCCAGATGTCTGCACCAGTCGCCAGCAGGTATTCTGGTGTCAGCGCCCCAGTGCAGCACAAGGCCCCTCGCCCAGTAAAAATTTCAAGGCGATGACAACGAAGCATGAAGCCCAAGCATGGGACTGTCTAAGTGCGGGACTCACTGTGATTTCCCAGCTCAGACACCCAGAAACTGGACCTGCTCTGACAGCCAGCCTGGGTTACCTTCGGGTGGGACCTGCCCACACAGGAACAACTGTCCACTCTGGACTCCTGCGGGGAGCGAGAGTGGTGGCAGCCACCAAGGAACCTGGGAAAGCTGGGACTCTGATCCTCAGTATAGGGAACACACACACACACACACACACACACACACAGAGTCAAGGTCCAACTTTGCTGAGTAAGGAGAAGCGCAAGTTCCCCAGGGCTGAGGCCCTGTGAACCCACTGATGGCTGAACCGTAGTTGGAAATGTGTGTGGTCTCCTTCGAGGGTACAGAGGGACCGGTGAAGGATGAGTGTGGCAGTGACAGCTGGACAGACACTTCTGGACACGTCCCCTTTGATGTTCCTTCTCCTCTTCTTTCTTTTCCCCCTTCTTAAAGTTCATAGGGTTGTCAACCTTCCCAATTGAGATTTCACCTAAAAAAGCCGTATTCCTGGCAGCTACAAAAAGAAAACCAAAGCTGACCATCTGGAAACACTAGGACCCGTTCCTAGTGCATGAAACTGCCGCCTCCTCTGCTGGGCTTAACTTATTTGTCACAGTCACCATCACTCCCTAACACCCCCGATACCGAATCCAAGTGACCAGTGTTCCACAGGCTACCTTTTGCCTCTCCCCGGAGTTTAGGGGAAAGACATGTGTCCACCAAGAGTGGGGAGGTGAAAGACCAACCAAGAGTTTCATGCATGTCAAGAAATGTGGGGTGAATATGTCTGTGGACATGAGAAGTCATCCTAAGTGTTTAGCACACAAAGGGACACAAAGTCAAAGGAATGCCCCCCAGAGACAGCACCCAGGTCCCCGCACAGCCCAGCTCAGCCATCCTTGTCCCTCAGTGGGTCCCCGAGGGCATCTCAGATAGACTCCAGGATCAGATGCCTCTGGGAGCCAGGGTCTGGCCCACAGGCTGATCTCTCTCTTGTTTCTGCCTCCCATCCCAGAAAAGGCAAAAGGACCCGAAGACTCCCAGCAACTCCTGTCGCTAGATGTCTGGTCACTTTCCTTCTAGGAAGCGTGGATATTTCACCCGTGGGTCTTTTTCTTCCACTGTGGATCACCCTCAGCATTTGTCACACCTGTGCGACCTCCACCGAGGGTGATCCACAGGCAGGGAGAGGGGGTCCAGTTTCCCAGCCATTGGGAAAGTGAGGAGGATGAAGGGGCAGAAATCAGGAAGACCATGGTGGTGAAGGCCAGGCCACTGTGGCTGTGGGCTGATGGGACTTCCCTCCCCCCCCCGGACTTGGGGGAAAGTCATTTGACTCCCACAGCTTGGTTAGAGCCATGTGCCAGCGAACTAGAGATCCTCACAGCTCAGGCCTGGACCGATGGGAGCCCCGGGTTCCCACAGGAGCCCTGGGCAGGGTGGGGTGCATGCTTCGAGAGGGGGCCCTGGGGACTCACCGAGCGTGTGTGGCTCTCACCCAGCTGTGTAGTCTTGGCTCCCCCGTGTCTAGAATAGGAGAAACCAGACCTACCTCCTGGGGCTGTAGGGGGATAATTAGTCCTTCTAAAGAGCATCGTAATTCCCAGATCAAAGGGGCCCCCAAGCTGCAGCATACTTTATAGGACACTGCCAGACAGTGGAGTACTGACTTCGGGGGTGGGATGTGGAACTGCAGACCTCCAAGGTGCCTTGTCCTGCCTGCGTGGCTGCCTAGTAATCCCCCACACACACACCCCCGCACACACACTACCGATCCAGGGCCCAGCCTCCCGTGGGAATCGAGGCGTTCACAGGCAGCCCCACTGATGCGCAGAATGGGAATCACTGATGTCCCATTTTACAGATGGGGAATCTGAGGCTCTGGAAGTGAGGTACGGTCACAGGGTTCCCCCACCTGATCACAGCGCCCTCGGGGCTGCAGGTGCACACAGTATTCTAGTCACCTAAAGAATGTCAGGTCACAAAGCAGTGGAGGAACAGTTCCAGGGCGCTAAGCTCTCCCTCGCGGCTCCTTCCGCCCCCTGCTGGCCCTCTCCGCCAGATCTAGGGCTGCCCCAGTAGTACCTGAAGAGCAGACAGACTTTGCACACTGGCGTGCCAGGCAGGGGCCTGCAGCCTCTCCCTGATCACACTCACTTAGAACTTTCTAGAGCTTGAGCTCGAGGTCTGACAGGCACTCTGGACTCCGGGCGACTTCCTTGCTGACCCTCCGTTTCTCTAAGAAAGACCGTGTCGGGGCGCCGCGAGTGGCCGGTGCTCTGCCGGTGCTCTGCTCCTCTGGGAGCCTGGGGGCGGGGCCCGGTAAGGGGCGGGGCGAGCGGCGGCCGTCGCTGCCCGGAAGGAGCGGGAGGAGGAGCCGCGGGCCCGGAGTCGTTCCCACGTGAGAGGCTGCGCGGCGGATTCCTCGCGTGCAGTGGCCGCGGACGCCTGGGGCCAGGACGCACGGAGAGCCGAGGTCCGGCGGCAGCGCGCGGCTGCGCCCGGATGCGGCGGCCCCCGGGGCTGTGATCGGGCGCCGGCTGTCCGAGCCTGAGCCGCCGCGGCACCCCACCCCGGCACGCGGCATGCGGGCGGCCGACTCCGGCTCCTGGGAGCGCGTCCGCCAGCTCGCGGCGCAGGGCGACCCGGCGCCGTCCTGCGGGGCGGGGACCGGGCCCTCGCGCCCCCCGGGGCCCGCGGCCTGCGAGCGGTGCGCAGACGCGGCGGGGCCCGGCGACCGGCTGCATGCTGGGGCACCCCCGACTCCCGCGGACGGCGACTGCGGCCAGCCGGGTAGGTGCGCTGGGCTGGGCGCGCGGGGGCGCTGCGGGCCGGGGTCGGAAGTTCTGGGCGCGCGCGGAGCCCCGGCGCCGGACTGGGGCAGGGAGAGTCGCGCGGGACGTGGAGTTAGTTCTTCGCCGTGGACCGGGGTCTCGGGGCTCCAGGGATGGCTGTTGGCTGGCGCGAGCTCTCCGAGAGCCCCGCAAGGGAAGATCGAGACCACGCCTGTCAGTCGTGCGATCGGTGGCATCTGGACACCCGGCTGCGATTGGACCGAGCGCTGCCTTGGGAAAGGGACTGGTCCGGCGCAAAGTTGGGGCGGCTTCTGTGGGCGCACCTGTACCCAAGGGAGCGCCCCTCCGTGCCGCCTCCCGAGGGGATCGCGTTTGCAAGGAATGAGAATTCCTGCGTTTCTCAACCACTTGAATTCTGAGTAATGCAGAAAGAGACAGCGCAGTGATCCAGTTGCGTATCATCGCTGGCCAGTCCGCCAAGTAGGAAACTGTTTTAGGTTAAAACGTTCCCAGGGGTGCGCCCATTTCATTCTGTTCATTCCCGGCTCAGCTGCCTCCACCTCTCAAGTTAGGTCATTACTGGAATGGAGGTGGGGGGCGGCAGGAACCCCTAGGTCCTCCTCACTGAAGTAACAAAATGAAAGCCCAAAGGCTTTTCTGAGAAGGCTCTGTCATCAGTTTGAAATTCTAGGTACTTTTTCCGGGGAAAATGGGGGGGGGTGATTATGTATTATGTATTATGTATTGTAAATCTGTGATGTTATAGTAATTTTCATGGAGCCTCCAGAAATTATCACTGCTGTGGAACTGAGGTTGTTATGTCCATGTGGCTGGGGACAGAAAAGCCCTGAGGTTAAAGGACTGGCCCAGGTTCTCAGTCTTAAATCTTAGTGCTGGATTTTGTCTGTTGTAGTACAATACTTCAGCCCACAATGTGGCTCCCAGGTATGGAGCTTACCAGCAAGGGAGCCCGGGGCTTGTTTGTCTAATAATTCTCTCCTGTGACAAAGAGCCAGCAGCAAGGCCCCCTGATTCTCCGGAGATGGAATGCCACCTCTGCCTCCAGGTGTTCCGGCAAAGCATTCCTCTCTCCAAAGCAGGTGTGTTAGTGTCTCATCTGCTGCCTGGTTGCACAGAGCAAATAAACGCCAAGACAGGTGGGTGTAAAACAGCACCGTGCAAAGGGGAAGCAGATAGGGAGTGTTTGAGCAAGTCGCGGCATGTCTTAGAGACTCAGTTTAACCTTCTGTAGAATGGAAATGGTAGTGGGATCGATCAGCTAAGGATTTGATCATCCGAAAGGCATTGTGTATGAAGCCATTGGTCCCTGACCACCAGGCACACTGGCTGGATCGCTCGAGGACTCGGTTTCTCATTGGCAGTGATGCTGTGTGCCCCATCTCCACCCTCCTGAGCTATGCAGGATGACTTTTGCCCTGTCTGTAAAATGCTCCGGCCACCGGGGCTGTGCTGTGTCAGTGGAAGTTGTTATTATGTAAACTTGAGCAGAAGATGGCTGGGTGGAGATAGTGCTGTTTACCTTGTGTCTAGATAGGCTTCATTTTTGTGTTCATGATCACAATACCCTAATGACATGGTGCAGCTGAGAAACGCCTGTGGCTTAGGTCTAGGGGAGGTTGTTTTCCACCTGCCAGCTCTCGTGGGTGTCCCTGCAGGTGACACACTCCGGGGATGTCCTTTACCAGTTTACAGGTAGCTAGGGTCAAACCAGCAGCGCATCCAGAAAGTTTTAAGTCTTCTCTAACCCACTCACTGCCCTCATCGTTTTGCATCTCTGCTTGTTTTGCAATGCTGAGGACAGAACCCAGGACCTCACCCGTGCTCGGTAAGTGGGAGCTCTTGTGCTTAGAACTGCAAGCTGTAATTGTTGCTGACATAAACATTTAGTTCCCATTTCCTTCCCAGAGGAAACCCCTAGTCAAGGCCAGTGGTGGGAGAAGCCACTTCCGGGAGGTGCTGGGCGTCCTCAGTGCCTGGTCTGCGGGGGGGTGGGGAGCACTTGCTTGCCTGCATCGGTGATGTGCCCTAGAACCATGACACTTTGTCCCTGAATTTTAAGGAGTTCAGGATGGAAATTGACACTTCACTCCCAGTGGGATGGAGGCCAGGACACCTTGATACAGATTGCTCAGGTTGCTGTCCTGAGAGGAGCAGGGTGACAGGCCCCAGAGTGGTGACAGGTCCTGGAATGGTGGCAGATCTGGGCTCCAGGGTGGGTGGACCAGGGACCCAGTCTGTACACACTGCTGCCTCAGTTCTGTTTGACCTTGGGACACTCTACCACCTGTTTCCCTGTTGGCACATCAGGAATCACTGCCTGAGGCTTACAGTGTCCCAGAGCTGCCCCCCCCCAAGTGATCTTCTTGCTCACTGGTGGTTCTTGACCTAGGACCATGAGGGGAGTCCTTCGATCTGTCACTGTCTGCTCATTCTGTCACATATCTTAGGCATCTGCTCCGAGCCAGGCACTGTGGTAGCACAGGGGCTACAGCACCAACACAGCTGTAGCTGTTTCCACTCAGCTTCTGCGCCGGAAGAGAGAATTCCAGTAGGCAAATGTGCGCTGGGTGGGTGGAAAGAGCTCTGTGGAGCAAAGCCTGGAGGGCCCAGAATGGTGGGAGTGGATCCTGTTAGCTGTTTAGATAGGACCATTAGAGAGAGAAAAGGAAGGAAGAGGTTGCTAGGTGCCCATTCCCAAAGGCAAGACAGTAAAGCCCATCAACTAAAGGAACTAAGTCATTTTTTAAAAAGGTGATGAGAAATTAGTGTCTTTGTTGACTGCTTGCTTTATCTGGCCCTATCAGAAGCATCTGACCTAGGTTACCTTTGTAGTCTTTATTATTATACGGTTATGATCAGTGTTCTTGCCCCTCCTCCCTACATAAAACCCCAGCAGTCACCAGGGAGCTGTTGTAGCTTTTGTGTCCTGGCTCCTAGCACCCGAGGGCCTCGGTAGAGTCTTCATTAGCCCTCCCAGCAACTGAGAGGAGACATGTGTTTGCTTGTCCCATCTGCAGATAAGGCAAGCTGTGCTCAGAAAAGTTGAGAAACTTGCCCAAGGTCACACAGCCTGTGGATAGCATCGCCAAGAATTTACCCCAGATTGTAGACCCACAGGTAGTGTGGAAAGGCCTCGGATGGCTGTAAGTGGCTCTAAGGAAGCAGCCTCTCACATTAAAAGTTTCAGGGCGCCCTTCAGTGTTTGACCTTTCCTTGACATTCCTTGTATTAGGCAAAGCCAGCACTTGCTTATCTTTGGGTGTGAGCAATTTCAGCAGGATGTCTTTCAGTTTCACTCTCTGGAAAGGGCTTCTGCTAGGGTGGGGATGCTTTGAAATCTCAGCACTAGGAATTAAAGGTGCTAGAGGAAACTCCGCCCACCAGGACAGAGGATGGGTTTACCACCAGCAAGCATCTCCAGATGCTGCAGTGGGGATGGGGGTGGGGGGTTCTCCTGACAATCTGGCTGGCCACCCTGCACCCCACATTCTTGCCCAGTGTGTGACGGGCTGAGCTTTATCCTTCTGCCAGGGCAGGTGGTGGGTGCACCAGCTGGGAACTGGGTACCATTTTGGAATCAGACACATTACCAGTTGAAATTCCTCAGCTCTGATTTTCCCTAACCGGAGTACACCCCCAACCAAGTTCTGTAAGGCTCAGTTTACCTTTCTCTAACATATTGCCCACCTGAGAGGTGTTGGCGATTGGACCAGAATCTGTGATGAGCACCCTTGGGCCCCTAAGGGAAGAGTGAGATGTCAGATTTATCCACAGTCCAAGGAAGCTGACGGGTACTCTCATATAAGCACAATGTCTAAAATACAGCTACTAATCTTCGAAGTTTGACATATTGAGATTTGGCCAGACAGGTGGCTCTGAGGGACTGCTAGCTGCTTATTCGGTTTCTGAGTCACGGGGAAGTCTCCATTATGGTCATCAAGCACTCTATGTTCTTTGTAATATTCCAATTGCATTAACTAGTTGACTTGCCAGTCATTCTGCAGAAAAGGGTTTTGCTCACCTTTTAATCATCTCAAGAGCCACCAAGAGCGTGGCTCAGGGCAAACAGCACCATGACCCCAGAGTCTGCCTGTCCCATCCGTAACATGGCAAGCTGACAAACATAGAAAATCAGGTGGATTTGTGTGTAGACAGGCTTCAGCCTCAGCAGATAAGCACATCCAGCACATCATTAAAGCTGGCCAGAGCAATCGCCTTGGGAATCCTGTGTTTGCTGTGAGTCACTAAGGGCTGTAAACACTCCAGAGAGGCCAGCCAGGGCCTCTCTGCACACATGCGTGTGGTTATTTAATGGATTTGCTCTCTTTAAACGTGCCCAATGCCACCCGTGCCTGATGAGTGCCTATCAGGGAGTGGAAAACCCAGGATCGCCTCTAATTCCCAAGGGCCACTCTATCTATGGCCCTTGCACCAGCCTCCGTGAAGGCGGGGACATCAGGGTTTCTCTTGTCTGCTGCTTGGATGCCTTCAGGAGAGGCCAGGTAGAGGATGCCACTTGTGGCCATTCCTCGCCGCCCTCACCCCATGGCGACAGCTTATCGGGTGCTGCAGGTGCCTCACATTTGGAAGAAATCTCCATCCAGAAGAGTACGACAGGTAGGTGAGGCCCTCGCTGGCCCCCGGCCCTGACCTGGGGGATGGGTTGTGCCCTCGCTGAGGAGGAGGAGGAGGAGGAACAGGTGGGTGCAGCACGGTGGCAGTCCTCAGTCTACGTGCTGGGTTTGGGGGTACCAGATTGGGGAACGCCCTCCACCTGGTACCTGGCATTTAATTCATCTGCAGGTGCCCGGTCTTTTGTTGGTGCTGGGATTTGGAAGGTAACACAGGCTCTCAGCTAGTTTGGACTGTAACTTTATCCAAGGCATTGAGTGTTCTCTGCCTTTTAATTGTGCAGGAGCTTCGGAAAGCTCTCCCTGGGGCCTCGGTGAGGCGGTGAGACAACAGCTGGAGTTACCTGTGCGCCTGGTGCCCGCCCTCACCTGCACAGCCTCACCAGGGAGCCCCGACTTTGAAGTCCTGTGTGCCCAGGCAGGAAAGAGTGTATATTTTAGTTCAGGCAAGCCCTGCTGGTAATGAAGAACGATTTAGCAGGGGCCAGGTGGGAGGCAGGAACACTCAGTCCCATGCATTTCTGTGGGTCCCCTGTTCCTGTGGACAGCTGGGCTTCTCTCCAGCTTGTAGATGAGACCACTAAGGCTTAACGAGGTGACACAGGGAGCAGTAATGGCTGCCCCAAGCTTTTGGTTTTGGACAGTCGTGGGGACTAAACTCAGAGTCGCTCTACCACTGAGCTACATCCCTCAACCCTTAGCTCAGAATGTTTTATTTTAAGACGGGAACTCTTGCTCAGTCGCTCAGGCTGTGTCTTGGCAGTGCTGGGGGATTTTCTAAGCCCCTCGACTCCGTTCAGGGCTGTCTCGACTTTGGGGATCATAGTAGTATGGGGTACTTCCAATATTCAGATTCTCAGGTTGCCTCACCCAGGAATGTGTACCATTCTCAGGTGCCCTGAGTGGGTTTGCTACAGGGGTTCCACAGACGAGGCTTTGAGCACCTCTACCCTTTCCTTTGTGGGATGGACTCGGTTTGGAGGCCATGGTGCTCTGGTTCCCCCTGCATGCTCTGGTGATTATCAGCGGCTCCGTCACTCCTGCAGGTGTCTGGGTGGAAGGCAGGCAGGTGGACACCCCACTGGAGTTCACGCCCTTCTTTGTATGCGTTCTGTGTCCTGGCACAGGTTCTCCACGTCTGGTAGAAAGGGTGCGTGTGCATCCGGTCTTGTGAACCCCCAGATTGTGCAGCTGTGATAGCAGGATGCCTGGCGGGACACCGTTCCCACCTCACCCCAAGCACACGCAGAGCCAGCAGCACCAGCTGCTGCAGACAGCTCTGAGGCCAAACTGTTGTCCCGGGATTCGTCTCTGCTCTGCGTGCCTCCCCCCCCCAGTCAATGAGTCACCAGTCACCAGCAGAGCCAGTTCTCCCAGCGTGCCCCACCCCCTCGGGCCCCTTTTGCAGCCGGCCCTTAAGTCCTGCGTGAGCTGCTTGCCTGCTCAGTTAGTGGCTGTGCGTCCCTTGTGTCTCTCGCCCATGTCAACCATATGGAGAGCTGTGAGATATTCCTCTGACCTTTATCTCCCTGGGGTCCGAAGCCACAGGGCTGAGGGAATAGGAGTGGGGAGACCCTGCCCCTGGCCCTGTCTTGGGCTGAGCCCTGGGATCCATGGCCTCAAATGCACATTCCAAGGGTACAACTGAGTCAGCGGTTCTGAGGTGACATCTGGGATCCTGCGCCTTTTCCCTGCTCTTTTTCCTTTTTGTGGTGGAAGTAAACACAGTGCCTTTGCACTGAGCTGCATCCCTGGCCCCTTTTTCATTTTTACTTTGACATGGGATCTCCCTCAGTCACTAAGCTGCCCGGGGTGGTCTCCACCTTGCTGTCCTCCTGCCTCAGCCTCCCACAGTGCTGGGATTACAGATACACACCCCTGTGCTTTATTTTTTAACCTGTTTTTTTGGTTTTGTTCTTGGGTTTGTTGTCAGCAGTTGGAGTCGGGCCTGGTACATGCTGGGCACGTGCTGTACCCCTGAGCCGTACCCATGCTTATTCCCTTTGCATTTCTTAAAGTTGTGGTTTGCCTCCCTTGCTGAGCGGCCCTCGACCGCCAGGGGCACCCTGGTTCTTTAGGTGTGTGGGGGAGGGGGGGGTAGAGATGTCTGCCCAGGTGGAATCTTTCCTCTCTTTTGAACCCTGGGTCGACCTGGAGAGACCCTCTTTTTATAGGAAGGGAGGTAGAGGCTGACCCGGTGTGATCTCACCAGGGCAGCACAGCTGGTAGGACTCTGCGAGGTGCAGTTGTTCTCTGTCTGCATTGTCCACGCTGGGAGCCACCGGACTTACAATGCCACTAGCACAACTTAGCTGAATCTTAAATGCTATAGTAAAAGGCCACATGGAGCGGCGGTCTCTGTGTTGAAGCTGACCTTGAGTCAGGGTGTGATAACAGCGGGTATTACTGAGTCCTGTCCCAGCTCGTAAAGCCTGAAATGTTTTGTCATCATGGTCCCTAAAGGCCACCATGTATGGTCTCTAGACTCCCTGGCTCTGAATCTCGGGCAGCTTGCTATTGTTTGTAAATTTTGTTTCCTGGCCCCCTAGCCAGACGTGGGCCATCAAAATTATCTGGGCCAGAAGATCTGCATTTGGAACAAGCTGCCCCCACCCCCTGGTGATGTTGACTCACTGTGAGGTGTGACAGCGAGGTCCCAGCACCATCTCTCTTTGCTGTGTGGGTTTCCTGGGCTCAGTGACCAGCCTGCACCTTTGCGTCTTTGCCACCCACCTCCGTCCTCATGGCCCAGTGCACCCGGCCACCTCCTAATCCATCAGGAGTCAAGTCAGTCTTCCCTCGGCTGGAGCTCGGCCTCTCTCTGGAAAGTGCTGCCCGCTGTTCCTTCAAGGTAAACGGAGTATGCGGTGTATAGAGCCGCTTTAATCCGGGAACCGTGGGCGAGTAGGTAGCATGGACACTTGGGGGCAAGGAAAGCTTGTGATGTGCAGGACAGTTCTTCCTTCTGAACTTGGGTGCTTTCAAGGCTGGCAGACTCACTAGCTCTCCAGGCAAGTGATTGAAGTGTTCACTTTTTATAATGAGCTTGTATTTTATAAAAATTCATCAATAGCGGTAGTCACCCTTTGGTCTGTATACCAAATCCATTTCCTGGAGGCAGAAACTCCTCTGCCATTAGAAGACAGTCACTTGGCACATAGACCAAGATGCCACCCTAGTCCAGCTTTTGTTCTTTTAAAAAAAAATTTTTTTGAGATAGTTTCTCATTGTGTACTCCAGGCTGGCTTTGAATTCACAACCCAAACTAGCCTCAGACCAGCAGCAATCCTCCTGCCTCAGCCTCCCAACCACTAGGATTATAGGCACATGCTTCCATTCCCAGCAGCTTCCTTTCTTGGTGTTTCTTTCCTCCCTGCCAGGCCGAGTGGTTGGTGTTGGGTGGGTGGAAGACAGGAGTCCTCCCTTGATCCACCTAGTGCAACCAGCCTTAGATCTCTGGCTCCCTACTTGGAGTCAGTCATCTTTTGCACATCTAGGGGAGAAAGTTCCAGGCTCTCCTGGTGTTTGTTTAAGAGGACTGAGCAGGGCAGGAAGTCAGGTAGCCACCTTGGGAGACGGCTGGAGAGACAGATGGGTAGGATTGTGGGGTGCCCACAGGGTGGCTGGGCCAGGCCTGTAGGATGAGATGCTATTGCTCCCCTTTCTGTAGCCATCTGCACCACCACCCCCTGCTGACAGCCGCTAGGTCAGAAGGAACCCCAAGACATACGGTCTTCATGCTCCTTGTGGGGACACAGCCCAGTAACCAGTACTGGCTGCTCATGGAAAGCGTCACCCAGTGAACATTCACCTGCAGCCAGGAGATGACAGAAGGAGGGTGAAGAAAAAACAATGCTAGAAACTAGAAAACAAGATCTAATTTCCCTGCCTGGGGGGTGTTGGACTTGAATGGCTGCCGGCCTTCGAGGCCTCCTGGCCAGTGTGACTTGGAAGGTCTGGTTTCTTATCCCCTACTCTGGCAACATCCACTTTTTGCAGGTGTGCGTGTAGAGAAAATGCTAATTTAGAAGGAGATTTATGGCTTTCTCCAGCGATCAGTAACGGGGAGGGTTTCCTGGGTTAATTTTCACAAGGGCCGGCTGGATCTTAGCTGAAAACTCTGCCTTTGGTCTTGGCTGAAATCCGTGTTGCCTGCTCGCCGCACCTGGTTTCCCCCTGGGCTTGGGCTTCGTCTTCCCCGGGTGGTAGGGTGGAGAATCACAGGGCTTGCGTGGGTTTCTTTGTGTGGCCTGCCACAGTGGGTTGTCCAGCGCTGGAGTTCCTGACCGCACCAGCCTGGCTGGTGACCGGCCTGCAGTTCCAGGGAGACGTGGCAAGACACTCACGCGATCTAGGGCGTTTTCTGGTCTCAGAGCAGATACAATGGGAACACCTGCCCCTTCCTGGGACACTTGTTGAGTTGCCAGATCTGCCACTGTGCAGGCCGTTTTCAAGTATCCATCGGTGCTGTGAGGTGTGTGTGTGTCTTGCTTCGCTCTACCCAGTGTCACTTTCCCCTGTGGGTGTGGGCTTTCCAGGAAACGCACTTGGTCAGGAAGGTGCCCTGGCCAGGCAAGCTGGCTCCCAAGGGCTTTGGCCTGATCTTTTGCCTCTGGGCTTGTGCCTTGACTGCTGTCACTTCTTGGGGCCCAGAGTACCTGGCTCATGCAGCCCCGACTCCAGAAGGTGCCTCTTGTCCTTGGGACTGGAGTGCTGGGCCGGGACTTGTGTTCTGCTGAGCTGAGCAGGGTAGGCGGGCTGTGTGAGAGGGAAGCGGCAGTTTCCATTTACATTTTTCGAATACTTTTCTCCTCTGCTCTCCCAGGAGGCAGCAGCAGCCTGGAAGCAGCATCTGACCTTTGGGTTGTTGGGGGGAGCCAGGCAGCAGGGGAGATGTTTGGTGGGGATGCCAGCAGCTGCTGTGAGCAGCAGCGAAGTCACATTCCAGCCCGTGAACCAGAGGGACCTGGGGGTCAGGCAGAGAAAGCCGGGGTTGGGGGGTTCCTGCGTCTGGAGTTGGAATCACGTGGGCTGCTTCCCTGGTCATCAGCACCCAGCTGCTGGGAGAACCACTCTGAATGTTGTACTTGGGACAGAAGATTCCTGAAGTCCACTGGGGACCCGGGGCAGTGCCTCAAGGCAAGGCAGAAGACAGTGGCTTTCAAGAGAGGAGTAGGAGGGGAAACAAATGAACTGTGTATATGTGTCTAGTACTCTGTATACGCCAGAATATTCACTCATTTTTCTTGTTCGTTCATTCATTTGTTTGATACAGGGGCTTGCTCTGTAGTTCATGCTGGCCTTGAACTCACTGTGTAGCCTAAACTAGCCTTGAACGTGCGGTGATCCTCCTGCCTCAGCCTACTGAGTGCTAGGATTAAAGATGTGTGCTACCGGGCCCCGCTGACAGTGTTCCACTCATTCAGACCTCATGACAACCCTGTGGAAAAGGTGCTCCCCCCCCCCAGACACCAGTTATGGGTGAGGCACCAAGAGGGAAGGTGATTTGCCTAAGGTCATTTGGGGTGAGTGGCAGGGACTCTGTCACTACTGACCATGCTGTGTCTCCAGGAGGTGCCTGGAACCAGATGTCACACATGACTCTTTGTTAGGGTGACAGTCTCCTAAGCCCTAACTCCTTACCCACTGCCCCTCTCTGCCCCAAGCCCCCACATTTTTCCCAGTCTTGATTATATGGCTGCTTCATGGCCCACGCTGCCCGGGTGAAACAGGGATGTTTCCTGCTCAGCTGTGCTCACTTTGCATCCTGAAGACTGTGGCTTCTCCGTGTCTCTGTTGGGGGAACCCCATTGATTTCCCACTTTAAAGCGCTCAGGAGCCAGGATCGCTGAGACCTTAAGAGGTGCCTGGACCACTCCGGATTGGAGTCTCCCCACCCTTCGCACGGATCAGGACCCTAGCGGGGTCAGACTGCTCGCAGGTCTGTGAGGTGCCAGGCAGGGCCCTGGGCTCGGCCCCTGCTGTACCCCAGACTTCCTGCATCACCTGGTTGAGTCACGGAGCTGCTGCTCACACGGTGGGTTGACCGCCCTTTAAAGAGGACAATAAAACCCACCACCGGCTGGGATGGTGAACGTGACAGAAGTGAGAGCGCTTTGAAACAGAAGCTGAAAGCATTACATTGAGCTCAGCAGCGTCGCCTGGTAGCAGAGCCCTCGGTGCAGGAAGTGCCATCCTGGGCCTCTTGCCCACCTAGCTCATGGGTCCAAGCCTGGGGCTTCCATCCCAGTTACATCTGTTAGGATTTGGGACTGGGGTGGCACATTGCAGAGTAGTATCCTGGGAAGAGCTATTGTGGGGCACAGGCCACAGGCCGTCCAGGTGAGCACGGCCCAGGACTCTCTAGGTGTGTACCTCAGTTTCCTCCTTGGTCAGCAGTAATGATCCTACCCCTGAGATTGCTGGACAACAGGGGATTGTGGAATGCTGAGCACAGGTCCAGGGGATTGTGGGATGCTGAGCCCAGGTCCAGGGCATTGTGGGATGCTGAGTTTAGGTCCTGGGGATTGTGGGATGCTGAGCCCAGGTCTGGGGGATTGTGGGATGCTGAGCCCAGGTCTGGGGGATTGTGGGATGCTGAGCCCAGGTCTGGGGGATTGTGGGATGCTGAGCTCAGGTCCTGGGGATTGTGAGATGCTAAGCCCAAGTCCAGGGGATTGTGGGATGCTGAACCCAGGTCCGGGGGATTGTGGGATGCAGGTCCCGGATCCAGGGGATTTTGGGATGTTGAGCTCAGGTCCCGGAGATTCTGGGATGCTGAGACCATCCTGCTCTAAGTTGCTAAACTCCCCAGGCCCTGTAGCCAGTCCCTCTCACCAGGCCTGCTCTTTCTCAGCCCAAGTAACTTTTCAATTAACTCGATTGGCTGCAAAATGGGGCGCCCTGGAGTGTGGGAAAAAGGCCCATGCCTCCCTTCTGCCCCAACTGGCTTGGGGCTTGGCTTCCAGAGGGAGGATCCAATTTCACATCAGAACAACAGGATGTGATCCCTGGTGCCCCTCTGAAAAACCCCAGATGGCGCCTTCTGGAAGCCGGCTGCGGTCGGCCCCCTCTCGGCAGCCCTCCCACCCCGCCCGGCCCACAGTGAGGAGCTCGAAGGGAGCTCGTTAGTGACTTTATTGCTAAACAATTCAGAAAGGCGGCCCTGCCAGTTTTCATAAGCGAAACATTTAAAGTATGCAGAGCATATTTTATTTCTTCCTGGAGCAGCTGCTCAGCCGGGCCGGAGGATAATGAGGAGTGAGTTATATGGATTTGTGGGTGCCCTGCAGCACTCGCGTGCTCCTGCCAAGGGGCCAGTGTCTGCTACAGCCTGGGAGGACTCAGGCAGCTGAAGCTGGAGATGTGCCCCTCCTTTCCAATGCCGTCCACGGGTCAGCGGGCTTAGGTGGCAGCCACAGCTGGCCGCTGTCCACCGAGCACAGGCCATGCCCCTTTCTGGAGCTATCACTCATGCCATGTCACAGCACCCTGGCTGACAGACACTGTTATCTCCCTTCTCCCGCCAGCATCACACAGCCCCCAAAGACAGAGCCGGGATTTGAACCGGTAACTGGTTGCAGAACCCTGGCTTGTACCTGTTGTACAGGAGATGACATGGAGGAACACAGAGGTCACGTGAGGACAGGCATCTCCGGTTCCCTGTCCCCTTTAGGACAGTGAGCCCTCCACGCTGCCGTCTGTTTAGACTGCCCTGACTTGGTTTAGATTCCTTGGAAAGCACCAATCTGTTCTGTCCGTATGGGTCTCCGGATGTGGAACTTCAGACTCCAGCCCCAGTGGGATGGTGACATCTAGGACAGTATCTGCTGACCCTGGCCACCCCCGTCTCTGCATGATTGTGACATCTGTGGGCTTTGTGCTGCCTTCTGCTTGCTGAGGCGCTTCTAGGCTGTGGACCCAGAATGCCCCCGTCCAGTTTGGCTGTCTGCACATGGGGGCAGAAATGCCAATTCTGTGTCCTGTCTTCTTGGGAAGGTTGCTCCTTCACCCAGAGCACCCACAGGGAGATCCACTCACCAGCAAGCGGGGCAGGCGGCTTCCAGGCATTTTGTGGGTTCAGATACCGGGTGGAGGAAGAACCAGACTCAGGCCGTGGAATCCAGCGAGCTGCAAGGCCTGGCTCATGGGCCCTTCCTGTTTGGGATGAGCCTCGTGCTCGAGGCATCGAAGAGCCGTGTCACCACTTGTGGGCATGGCCCATGTTTGACCTTCTTAAGGTTTTTTTGTGTATGTGGTCATTCTTTTC
The DNA here is from genome assembly GCA_004027295.1 of Dolichotis patagonum. Taxonomy (NCBI): domain Eukaryota; kingdom Metazoa; phylum Chordata; class Mammalia; order Rodentia; family Caviidae; genus Dolichotis; species Dolichotis patagonum. The sequence continues at coordinate 5,064 of PVJX010021609.1, read as the reverse complement.
TTCCTGGAGGGTAGAGAGGAAAGAGGAAGGCTGTGAGAGGAAGGCTGAAGGTCATGCAAGACAGGGTGGAGAAGGAAGTCAGCAGTGCCACCGGTGGCTGCTGACCTCGTGTGGGTACCTCCCCTCCAAGCCTGCCCTTGAGAAGGGGAGGTCGTTGCCAGAGCCAAGGCTGGGGTGCCAGCTGATGTATCCTCGGAAGGTCAAAGAAAGCCCCACTTTTCACTCTATTCAAATTCTTCATCCTGGCATTTTGTCGAGGGAAAGATGCGCCACCTAGTAACCAGGGCTGGCAGCCTGGCCCTGGTTACTAGCTCACATGAGCTGTGGACTTAGATTAACTTCTGAGTTGGGGTCCAGCTCTGCCCCTGGACCAGCTCTCTAGCCTCACATGGCCAGCCCACCTGTCTCAGCCTCCATCTCTGTAGGAGGACAGAGCATTAGCGATTCTCCATGTGGTTGGTGAGAGATAGCCATGGCTGAGGCTTGGTGCCAGGCACACAGTAAGCAGCCAAACTGGGCTAGAACCTTCACGGGAGGCTCAAAAACCTTATAAGTGAGAAAGGAGGAAAGAGACTGGTTTGGGCAGAAATAGTCTGGCAACAGCTTCACAGCAGACCCTAAAAGATTTGTGCCCCCCAGGGTTCAAGCTGGAGGGGGGGCTGCACTGGGCATTCCAGCCAGACAGAAGCTGGAGCTATGGTACAGACTGCAGTTGGTACTCCCAGCCATCATGATGGCAAGGTGGCTGCCCACAGTCCCATGCCCATACTCTTGGCTTGACGCTCCCAGTGAAGAGAGCACCTGGCCCTGGTCCCAAGATTAGCTCCGATTGGACTGGCTTAGATCATGTGCTTTATTTTGAACCAATCATAATGGCCATAGTGATTGAGTGCTGTGATTGGTCAGGCTGAGTAACATTTCCATTCCTGATATAACGGTGCTGGTGGAGAGTGGTCCCCCAGGAAAATGGAAATGCTATGTCAAAAGTAAGGGACGTAGATGTCAGCTGGACAGATATATCTGATGTCCAGTGCCAGGTCCAGTGGAAGATGAGAAACTTGGATGGAAAAGGCAGGTAAGTGGCCTCTCAGAGGAAGTAGTGGCTATGTGGCTCACTTCACAAGTGTGCTGTGACTCTTTGTACCACAAGACTGTCCAGGACAGCCAGCTCCCTGCTTCTAATCTCCCTTGACCTTTGGAAGATGTAGCTGGCACTTCTACTCCCCTCCTCCTGCCCAAGCAAGCAGACAGAAGCAGACCCCTCGAAGCCACCAAGGGACCTGGCCCAGCTTTGGGATGGTGCAGTCATTGCTATGACTGACTGTCAGGGACTCAGCTGCCCTGGTGGCAGGCAAGTGACTGCTTCTCCGGCCCCAGCCAGATGATGCCTTTGGAGGTTTACATGCCTCCTGGTGCTAAAATCACCTGCTGGAAGTTTGTGCAGATGTAGCCTTGGAGGTGACGCTCAGGCCTCCAGCAGTCCCCACATTCTGTGGCACCCATCCTGGGGTCCTGGACTACTTGAAGGAAATGGAAGATTACTCCACTTCTGGGGGATGAGAGCGTATCTCTGCCTCTGGGCCTCTGAGGCCTCCCTTCCAGGACAGAGACCAGGCTGGACCCAGCTCCCCAGTGTCAACTTGGGCCCCTGGGAAGCCGGTTGGGGAAGCTTAGCCTGGCAGGAGGGCCCAAGAGGGTCTGGCTGAAAAATCTTGTCACAGGCCCAGCAGCTGCACTCAGCAGCCCCTGCAGTGAAAAGGATTAAATAAAGCCCAGAGAAAAAAGCAAAGATGTAAAATGTGAGGGGGGTAAAAAAAAAAAAAAAAAAAGGCAGCATTAGTGAAGTCCTCGAAGTGCCAGGCCACCCAGCCTGTGATGTGGGGCAGCCGTGGGTGCTATTTAGGAGCTAGTGGGTGCTTTGTGAGAGACCTCTCCTGTGTGGGATTGTGTATTGCTTTCTGTCACCCCCAAGGCTGTGAGTATCAGGATCATGTGACAAAAACTCAGAGAACATGGAAATCTGAAGCCCGTAGCTCTGGTTCTCACTGCTTGCTGTTGGGACCTGTTTCTGGCCTCTTGAGCCTGTTTCCACAGGCAGGAGCCTGGGGGCACAGGAGGGCCAGCCCAGGTAATGCGAACAGCTCCTCACACAGGGACCAGGCAGGAGGTGCAGGGAAGGGCCGGCAGCGGGAACGGAGGCCGAGGCTGGGCCCACCGATCCTGCAGGCCCAGGATGCCCACAGGGCTGGCTTTTCTCAGACTCCGCACAGGTGAGCCTTGAGTTCAGGAGGAGGCTTGCCGCGTCTCCTGGGGCAGCTGCGGTGCTTGGTTTGTTCAGGTACAGCCGAGATGCTCCTGCTTCCTGCCTCTTGCTGCCCCTGGAGAAGGAAGGAGAACAGGATGCCCTCGTCCATTGGCAGAGAGCCCCAGGCCTGCCCTGGGCGGTGGGCAGTGGGCACTGCCAGTGTTCTCTGTCTCTCTTCACAGGACTCCCCACCTGCCCTGTGTTTAAGCACATTGGTCCTGTTGCTGTTTAGCCTGAGGGGCCTGGGGCTGCTGTGCCATGAGAGTTCTTGAGACTTTGCCCCTACTAGGGCAGCTGTGTATCTCTCAGGGTGTTTAGAATCAGTATTACCTGGTATACGAAGACCACCACTTGGGTGGCACTGGCTCCAGCCCCGTGGTAGCTAGGCCAGCTGGCTGGGGACCAGTCTGGGTGGGCAGCTTCAGCCCTGCACCCACTAGTGCTCCTCACTAGTGCCTCGAGTCCGGGCAGAACGGAGGTCCTCCAGCCCTGCGTGGAATCAGTGTGGGGCTCAGCAAGACGAAGCCTGTCACCCAGTGCACTGCAGCCAGGAATTCAGAAAAGGCAGCAGCCGTGGTCTCTTGAGATGGTAACGAGACAGTGGTGTTGTGGCATCCAGCAGTGACCTCTCTTGGGTGCGTCGCGTGTGGGACAGTTCTCAGGGCATTTGATTTATTTCCGCGGCGCATGACTTGCTCAGGTGACCACCCTGGATGTGCAGCTCCTGCCCCTTCACTCTCAGAGGCCGGAGGTCAGAGGTCAGTCCCCCAAGCCACCAAGGTCAAGGTCAGCAGGGCTCAGAGCAAGGTGCCTTCCAAGAACCAGAGGAGAGCAGGCAGTCGGGCCTGGCCCTGGGTGTTTTTTCATGGAGGAGGGCTGTAAAAAGTGACTTTTTAATGGCAAATGTGAACTCTTTCACCGCTCTGTTTAGATTTTGCTTTCCTCGAGGTATAGTTTACACACAGTAAAGGCATAGGTTTTAAGTCTGTGGTCTGGGGTCAGGGAATTCTGGCAGCGGTACCTTGGCTGTTTATCAAGGTGTCCACCCACAATAGGCAGCTAGGGACAGTCACTCCCAGCCCAGGCTCCAGGACCTCGCCTCCGCCTGGCCTCTGCTCAGCCCCCTGCTCTCTCCTCCCTGGGACTCGGTGACTCAGCCTCACGCCCTGCCCTCTACTGTAGCCGTCTGAGCCGGGGACACCCAGGGCTCTGGGTCCTGTGGTGACTGAGGACAGAGCCACCTTGGATTATGGAGGCGAGGCCAACCATCGGTCCCTGGCCACAGCCAGCCCTTGGAGGATGGCTGAGGCGGCCCTTCATCATCATGAAGATCCTGGCGAGCTACCTGTGACCCCATTTGGAACCTTCGTGATTATTTCCATTTAGATGACTGACTGCTTTGCTTCATGTTTACCACAGGCGCGAGAGACCGGCTTGGCTCCATTTCCAGCCAAGAGGCCAGAGGTCGAGGTGCACAGGTCAGACAGCTGGCAAGTGGGGGAGCCAGGCCTGCGCCCCACTAGCACACTCCAGACTCATCTGTCCCACGTGTTGCTTCCTGCCCCAGAACCTGCGCTGAGCTGTGAGCCAGGCGTCGTGGGGCAAAGCTCAGCCTCTACCTAGAGGATCCTAGAGCTTCCGGGACCCTGCACCCTGGGGAGGGCAGAGACCACACCCCGACCTGCACTGTGCGCCTCCTGCCAGTGGCACCCCCCAGGCCAGGCCTGGCTGGGACTTGTGCTCTGCTGGCTAAAGAAACCTTGCATTACCTCATACCGTGGCTCAGTCATGCAAGGGGAAATGGTCGTACAGTGGACGGTGACAGCGCAGTCACACCAGTGTTGTTTGCACCATGAAGTCGGCTACCAGCGCCCTTCTCAGGCTGCAACCCATGGTTCGGCAGCTCAGGGCTGTGCTGTGTGGAGACTGAGACCCAGTGTGAGGGGGCCTGGTCCACCCAGAGTTCAAACTCTGGCTCTGCTCTTCTTTTTTTTTTTTTTTTTAACAGTACTGGAGATTGAACTGAGGCCTTCCACAGGCCAGGCCAGCGCTCCACCTCTGAGCTACATCCCTAGCCCTTTTTCTTTTGAGACAGGATCTAAATAAGTTGCCCAGGCTGGCTTGGAACTTGTGATCCTCCTGCCTCAGCCTCCTGAGTAGCTGGGATTACAGGTGTGCGTCACCATGCTGAGCTCTGGCTCTGCTTTTTATTGTGTGTGATCTTGGTCCTGTCATAAAACTCTTGTGTCACAGACTCCTCATGTGGAAAGTTGCAGTGATAATTATTATAGTACCAACTTCTTAGGATTATTTTGAGAATTAATCTAGTGAAGACTTGTAAAAAGAGTGTGGTTAGGATTATTTTGAGAATTAATCTAGTGAAGACTTGTAAAAAGAGTGTGGAGGTCATAGGGCAAGCTCAGGAAGTGTTAGCAAAGGCACAATTGTTATTATCATATATAATAATTATATTATTATTGCTATTTAGGCCATGGCTTGGGGAGGCTCAACTTATACCCCTATAACTCACCAAGAACCTTAGAGGTCTCACAGAGTGCCTCCATGTTATTAGGTGGCTGCTGCTGCTCCAGCCAGTAAATCCACTTTTCAAGATAAAAGGAGATGACAGGGCAAAGCCATTTTTTCTTAAGGGGTAGTCTTCCTGTGGACTTCTTTCTATACCTCACTGGGCAGCACTGGGTCATATGGGTAGCCTAACTGCAAAGGAGGCTGGGAAATCACATTTTTTTTAAAGCAGG